>JARTUT010002003.1:0-22627 GCA_030674115.1 Micraspis discolor
CCCGAGGGAGCACAAAACCAGCGTGCAAAAAAACGTAGGAACTTTTAAATTGCACACCCTGTATATCAATCGATCGCGAAATCATTGTTAATGGCACACCCTGTATGAGATTTCATTGAATTTAGCTCCCTTACGCGGAAAAGCACGAAAGCTGAGAAAACTCTGGTGAATGTCAGCGCTACTCAGATCTGACACCCTGTATATGAATCGAAAATATTTTATCGAATTAAGATCCAAAACACCCCGAAACAACACAAAAACTCGAATTTGCGCAAAAAATTAAATTAACTTGTAAACTGCACACCCCGTATATCACCCGATCGCAAATTCATTGTGAATCGCACACCCTGTATGACATTATACCGGAATCAGCTCCCATTCGCAAGAGAACTTGAAGAAAAATGCATATGGGACACCCTGTATATAATTGATTCGCAGTGGGTGCTTTCATCATAAAAAACAAACCTAAATAATATCGTTTATAACTCTATCGTTTCAAGTTCAGTGTATTCCACCAAGAAAGAACCCGACCAAATACGAAAAACGCGAAAAACATGATAGAAACCCAAGCAACACGAAAGAACGAAAAAAACACCAAAGGAACTCAAAAACCCCGAAGGAGCACAAAATCAACGAAAGCGAGCAAAAAAACTCGAAGGAAAGCTTGAAACCCGGGAGGTAGCACAAAAAACCGAAAGCGTGCATAAAATAATGAAGAAACTTTAAATTGCACGCCCTGTATATCAATCGATCGCGAAATCAGCGAAGTCATTGTAAATTGCACACCCTGTATGACATTTTATCGAAATCAGCAAAATAACTTGTAAATTGCACACCCTGTATATCACATGATCGCAAATTCATTGTAATTCGCACACCCTGTTTGACATTTTATCGAAATTAGATCCCATACGCGAAAAAACATGAAGAAAAATGCATATCGGACACCCACTATATAATCGTTTCGCAGTGGGTGCTTTTTCCATAAAAAATGCAGAAGGAAAAACTCTCGAAGAAAGACTCTGGTGAAAGTCAGTGCTTCCAAAGTGCCCAGCTCGTATATCAATCGATCGCAATCGGTGCATTCCACAAAGGTAGTATAAGCATTATTCGATAAAGCTCCTATGTAACACCCTGTATATGAATCGAAAATAATTTTTCCATAAAAAATAAACCCAAAGAATATCGTTTCAACTCCAATTTCACAAAGGTAAAATGAAAATTATTCGAAAAAGGTCTGAACGTGTATTCATGAACAGAGTGCTCAGCCGTTTTTCCCTGAGTAAACAAAGTCTGTCGGATTCTGACATAGAGTATCATAAGTTGGGTCCGAGTTCGGAGAGGGCAATGAATTCGCGCGAAAATAGACTGGAAAAATGACGATTTTCAAACGCATATTTGAGATGTTTTCTTGAGAGTCGTGAAGAATAAGTGGTATCTAGAGATTCGTAATCTCCTGTAGATTCTTATTCGAGTGCTTGGAAAACGCAAAAAAATCTTCCACCGCCCATATCGAGCGAAAAATTGATGCCGTATTTTCAAATTTGGAGCTCGCGTTCGGCTATCATCGGAATCGTATGATAAAATATGACACTTCTCCTCGAATTATCGAGAAAATTGCCGAATTTGGAATGAATATCCCCGGCCTTGACTCGCTAATTGGATGTCGAAATTGGTACCCAGAGATGAGAAATTTACGTAGATTCGTTTTCTACCGATAGCGGGGCGATTTATATCGTTTTCGAGCGGCACGGAGGAAAACGTAGGTGCGGTTTTGACGTTTCAGAGAAGTCGGGAGTTTAAAATTGCCGTTTTATATGCATAATTTTCGTATGGATTTCGAGGGCTCCGCAGCTGAGCTCGTAGCCACGTACAAGGACGTTCTTCGTCCAGAAAAAGCGATCCCCGCCCGCGAGATGCTCCGGCTTAGGAGGAGTACTTTCGCCCGTTTTCGCCTTTGGGCGATTTCGCGAAAAACGTCATTTTCGCGATTTTCTTTCGAAATTTTCGGGCACTTTAAGAGCGCCCGGGTGGTTTCTTGGTCGCTTCTCCTAGAGGAGGATTCGCCTTTTCGATCTGTTTTAGATTCCCTCTCGAGCGGGCCTGTGGGCTGCTCGGAAAGCTTCGCTTTCCGGGTCCCTCACGGGACCATTTTCCATTTTCTCTTTCTGGTTCCCGATCTTATCATCTATATAATAAAGTAATAAGATCGGGGACCAGAGAAAAAATCGAAACGGGTCCCGTCAGGGACCCGGAAAGTTGGTTTCTGAGCACCCGCAGGGCCGCTCGAGAGGGAATCTTAAAACAGATCGAAAAGGCGTATCTCTTCTAGGAGAAGCGACCCGAAGCACCCCCGGGCGCTCTCAAAGTGCCCGAAATTTTCAAACGAAAATCGCGAAATCGGCCATTTTCGCGAAATCGCCGAAAGGCGAAAAACGGGCGAAAGTACTCCTATGAAGCCGGAGCATCTCGCGGGAGGAGGTCGCTTTTCTGGACGAGGAACGTCCCCATGCGTGGCTACGAGCTCAGCCTCGGAGCCCTCGAAATCTATACGAAAATTATGCATATAAACGGCAATTTTTAGACTCGCGACTTCCTGAAACGTCAAAAACCACACCTACGTTTTCCTCCGTGCCGCTCGAAAACGATATAAATCGCCCCGCGATCGGTAGAAAACGAATCTACGAAATTTCCCATCTCTGGGTACCAATTTTCACATCCAAGTAGCGAGTCAAGGCCGCGAATTCTTCATTCGAATTCGGCAATTTATACGGTGAAATGAGGCATAATGTCAGAATTTCTCATACGATTCCGATGATAGCCGAACGCGAGCTCCAAATTTGAAAATACGGCATCAATTTTTCGCTCGATATGGCCGGTGAAAGATTGTTTTCGCCTTTCAAGCACTCGAATAAGAATCTACAGGAGATTCCGGGAATCTCTAGATACCTACCACTTTTCTTGAATCGCAAGAAAACACCTCAAATATGCGTTTGAAAATCGTCATTTCAGGCTCTATTTTCGCGCTAATTCATTTTCGTCCTTGAAGAATGCACACAGATCGCGATGAATCGCTATACAGGCTGTGCTATCTCGAAAAAATCGCTATACAGGCTGTGCTTATGGAAAGCACTGATTTTCACCAGATTCTTTCTTCGAGAGATTTTCCGTCTGAATTTTTTATGGAAAAAGCACCACTGCGAACCAATTAGAGGGTGGGATCTAATTTCGATAAAATGTCATACAGGGTGTGCGATTTACAATGAATTCACGATCATGTGATATACATGGGTGCTCAATTTATAAGTAAATTTGATTTTTTTCGCGCAAATTCGAGTTTTTCGTGTTTCTTCGGTGTGTTTCAGTTCTGAATTCGATAAAATATATTCGATTCATATACAGGGTGTTAGATCTGAGTAGCGCTGACATTCACCAGAGTTTTTCTCTAGCTTTCCTGCTTTTCCGCGTAAGGGAGCTGAATTCAATGAAATGTCATACAGGGTGTGCCATTAACAATGAATTCGCGATCGATTGATATACAGGGTGTGAAATTTAAAAGTTCTTTCATTATTTTTTGCACGCTTTCGGTTTTTTGTGCTCCCTCGGGGTTTTAAGCTTTCCTTCGAGTTTTTTTGCGCGCTTTCGGTGATTTTGTGCTCCTTCGGGGGTTTTTTCGGTTCCTTTGGATATTTTTCGTTCATTCGTGGTACTTCGGGTTCTTTCAAGTTTTTCCGTGTTTCGTCGGGTTCTTTCTTCGTGGAATGCACCGAACTTGAAACGATAGAGTTGAAACGATATTCTTTCGGTTTTTGTTTCTTATGATGAAAGCACCCACTGCAAATCAATTATCTACTGGGTGTCCCATATGCATTTTTCATCATGTTTTTTCACGTGTGAAAGCTAATTTCGGTAAAATGTCATACAGGGTGTGCGATTTACAATGAATTTGCGATCGGGTGATATGCATGGGGTGAGCACTTTACAAGTTCTTCTGTTTTTTTCCGCGCTCTCAAGTTTTTGTGTTCTTTCGGTTTTTTACGGAAAAATTATCTTCGAAACATATACGGGTGTTACATAGGAGCTCCATAGAATAATTTTGATACTTCCTTCGTGGTAATTACTGAACTCGAATAGATGGAGTTACAACGATATTCTTATGGTTTTTTTTTTCACTGCTAATCAATTGTATACTGAGTGTCTCATATGCATTCTCCTTCAAGTTTTCTCGCGAATGGGAGCGGATTTCGATAAAATGTCATACAGGGTGTGCAATTTACAATAAGTTTACGGTCGGGAGATATACGGGTGTGCAATTTACAAGTACTTTTTGTGTTTCGGGTTTTTTCAGGTTCCTTTAGATTTTTGTGTTACTTGGTGTTCTTTCGTGTTTTCTCGCGTTGTTTCGTGTAATTTCGGTTTCTTTCGTATAACTTCGGTTTCTTTTCGTGTTTCTTCGGATTCTTTCGTGTTTTTTCGCGTTTCTCCGTGTTTTTTCCAGTTCTTTCTAGCTTTTTGCTTTCAACGGGTAATTTGACGTGTTTCGTGTTTCTGCGCGCTTCATTGATGTATGGCCCTATTGATCTGCGGTCTATATTTATCTATGGTCTATATTGATCCATGGGCCTATTGAACTACTGGCCTATTGAACTACTGGCCTATGGATCTACGGGCCTATGGATCTACGGGCCTATTGATCTACCCGCTTACTAGTCTATATAATAAAGTAATAAGATCGGGGACCAGAGAAAAATCGAAACGGGTCCCGTCAGGGACCCGAAAGCGGAAAGCCGCCGAGCAGCCCGCAGGGCCGCTCGAAAGGGAATCATAAAACAGATCGAAAAGGCGTATCCTCTTCTGGAGAAGCGACCCCGAAGCACCCCAGGCGCTCTCAAAGTGCCCGAAATTATCAAACGAAAATCGCGAAATCGGCCATTTTCGCGAAATCGCCGAAAGGCGAAAAACGGGCGAAAGTACTCCTATGAAGCCGGAGCATCTCGCGGGGAGGGGGTCGCTTTTTCTGGACGAGGAACGTCCCCATGCGTGGCTACGAGCTCAGCCGCGGAGCCCCTCGAAATCTATACGAAAATTATGCATATAAAACGGCAATTTTTAGACTCGCGACTTCCCTGAAACGTCAAAACCACACCTACGTTTTTCCCTCCGTGCCGCTCGAAAACGATATAAATCGCCCCGCGATCGGTAGAAAACGAATCTACGTGAAATTTCCCATCTCTGGGTACCAATTTTCACATCCAAGTAGCGAGTCAAGGCCGCGAATTCTTCATTCGAAATTCGGCAATTTATACGGTGAAATGAGGCAAAATGTCAGAATTTCTCATACGATTCCGATGATAGCCGAACGCGAGCTCCAAATTTGAAAATACGGCATCAATTTTTCGCTCGATATGGCCGGTAAAAGATTGTTTGCCCTTCCAAGCACTCGAATAAGAATCTACAGGAGATTCCGAATCTCTAGATACCTACCACTTTTCGTGAATCGCAAGAAAAACACCTCAAATATGCGTTTGAAAATCGCCATTTCAGGCTCTATTTTCGCGCTAATTCATTTTCGTCCTTGAAGAATGCACACAGATCGCGATGAATCGCTATACAGGCTATGCTATCTCGAAAAAATCGCTATACAGGCTGTGCTTATGGAAAGCACTGATTTTCACCAGATTCTTTCTTCGAGAGATTTCGTGTTACTTAGGGTTCTATCATGTTTTCCGCGTTTTTTCGTATTTGGTCGGTTTCTTTCTTGGTGGAATGCACTGAACTCGAAACGATAGAGTTATAAACGATATTCTTTCGGTTTGTTTTTCATGAAGAAAGCACCACTGCGAATCAATTATATACGGGGTGTCCCATATGCATTTTTCTTCAAGTTCTCTCGCGAATGGGAGCTGATTTCGGTATAATGTCATACAGGGTGTGCGATTCACAATGAATTTGCGATCGGGTGATATACGGGGTGTGCAATTTACAAGTTAATTTGATTTTTTACGCAAATTCGAGTCTTTCTGTTGTTTCGGGAGTTTGGATCTTAATTCGATAAAATATATTCGATTCATATACAGGGTGTCAGATCTGAGTAGCGCTGACATTCACCAGAGTTTTTCTCCAGCTTTTGTGCTTTTCCGCGTAAGGGAGCTTAATTCAATGAAATCCCATACAGGGTGTGCCATTAACAATGATTTCGCGATCGATTGATATACAGGGTGTGCAATTTAAAAGTTCTTTCATTATTTTTGCACGCTTTCGGATTTTTTGTGCTCCTCAGGGTTTTAAGCTTTCCTTCGACTTTTTTTTTGCGCGCTTTCGGTGATTTTGTGCTCCTTCGGGGGTTTTTTCGGTTCCTTTGGATATTTTTCGTTCATTCGTGGTACTTCGGGTTCTTTCAAGTTTAAGTTAAAACGATATTCTTTCGGTTTGTTTCTTATGATGAAAGCACCCACTGCAAATCAATTATATACTGGGTGTCCCATATGCATTTTCCATCATGTTTTTCACGTGTGAAAGCTAATTTCAGTACAATGTCATACAGGGTGTGCGATTTACAATGAATTTGCGATCGGGTGATATACAGGGTGAGCACTTTACAAGTTCTTCTGTTTTTTTGCGCGCTCTCAAGTTTTTTCAGGTTTTTGTGTTCCTTCGGGTTTTTTTACGGAAAAATTATCTTCGAAACATATACGGTGTGTTACATAGGAGCTCCATAGAATAATTTTGATACTTCCTTCGTGGTAATTACTGAACTCGAATAGATGGAGTTACAACGATATTCTTTTTGTTTTTTTTTCACTGCTAATCAATTGTATACTGAGTGTCTCATATGCATTCTCCTCCAAGTTTTCTCGCGAATTGGAGCTGATTTCGATAAAATGTCATACAAGGTGTGCAATTTACAATGAGTTTACGATCGGGTGATATACAGGGTGTGCAATTTACAAGTACTTTTGTGTTTCAGGTTTTTTCAGGTTCCATTAAATTTTTGTGTTACTTGGTGATCTTTCGTGTTTTCTCGCGTTGTTTCGTGTAATTTCGGTTTTTTTCGTGTAACTTCGGTTTCTTTCGTCTTTCTTTGGATTCTTCCGTGTTTTTCGCGTTTCTTCGTGTTTTTCCAATACTTTTATGATTTTCGCTTTCATCAGGTTTTTGACGTGTTTAGTGTTTCTGCGCGCTTCATTGATGTATGAGCCCTATTGATCTATGGTCTATATTGATCTATGGTCTATATTGATCTATGGTCTATATTGATCCATGGGCTGAATTGAACTACTGGCCTATTGAACTACTGGCCTATGGATCTACGGGCCTATTGATCTACCCGCTTACTAGTTTTAATATATTAGACTAGTAAGCGAGTAGATCAATAGGCCCGTAGATCCATAGGCCAGTAGTTCAATAGGCCAGCAGTTCAATAGGCCAGTAGTTCAATTGGCCCATGGATCAATATAGACCATAGATCAATATAGACCATAGATCAATAGGGCCCATAATTCAATGAAGCGCAGAAACACGAAACATGTCAAAAACCCGTTGAAAGCGAAAAACATGAAAGTACTGGAAAAACACGAAGAAACGCGAAAAAACACGAAAGAATCCGAAGAAACACGAAAGAAACCAAAGTTACACGAAAGAAACCGAAATTACACGAAACAACGCGAGAAAACACGAAAGAACCCCAAGTAACACAAAAATCCAAAGGAACCTGAAAAAACCCGAAAGAATTCATATAACTTTGTAACGAAGTAGTTTTGTTTGCGTGGAAGAAACCTGTTGACCTTTGATCGACTCCAGCGAGATCGCGCCGAGCGGTGGGGACACCGACCGATCATTCCCACCTCCATCTGCAGTGCGCACGACTTATGTTGCTGGAGGGACCGAGAATGGTATTTATAGGCGAGTCGAGCACTGGAACGGCAGTTCCTCGCACGGCGCGGAACTCAAAATAAATCAAGGCCTCTACCGTATAGTGGAAGGTCCAGCCAGTGTTGTTAGTGCTGGTAGTGAGTTCAGTGGTAGGCAGACATACCAAGGTAGGAAAGGGGTATAGAGAGGGGACCGGAGGACCGCTTGTGGAGGACGAGATTCCAGGAGGTGAGTGTGAGGTTCGATCGTTGAGACCGAACGACGGCTGCAGGAGGGCGTCTCAGGGCGTCGCGTCCTTTACGAGTCCTTTAGCCGGTATTGCGTTTCCGCCGTCTGGGTGCCGAGATGAGGAAACTCAATCGTCCCTAGATTGTGGGCCGTTTTACCTTGGCGGACTCCTGCTGTCCATCTCTCGGGGCTGACGTTGATGTGCGAGATGAGGAAACTCAATCGTGCTTAAACCGAAGCTTTCCGTGACGTGGGCTGTTGCGCGGCAGGCACTGGTTGGCCCGATCTTTGAGGGTGCGGGATTCGTCACGCGTGTCGGCTGGGTCCTTTAGCCGGTATTGCGTATCCGACATCTGGGTGCCGAGATGAGGAAACTCAATCGTCCCTAGGTGGTGGGCCGTTTTACCTTGGCGGACTCCTGCTGTCCATCTCCCGGGACTGACGTTGATGTGCGAGATGGGCAAAGCTCAATCGTGCTGAGACCGAAGTTTTCCGTGGCGTGGGCTGCTGTGCGGCAGGCACTTGGTTCGACCTCGGTCCTGTCGTCATCGCGGGTGGACGCGCGGTGGTTTGCGCATGCGCACACCATACCGCCGGTCACTCCGATTTGGGCTGGGCCTTGGCAGTTCTCTTCGAGGGGGTTCTGTTGCGCACGGACACTGGTTGCGCCGTGCGGATTCGTGCCCCAGGGAGCCCCCCGCTTGGATGGTCCATGTTGGCCTGAGTGAGGCTTTGCCTCCCCCTCTCGCTTTAACCCTGAGATATTATTATTTCTTTCACACGGCCTTAGTCACTTTCATGCATGAGCAATTTTCTGATGAGCGAATGCCTTATCTATTCTCTGCCTGAGTCATTGGTATGCCTAACCCATTTTATGCCTACGTCATTCTTTCTGATGCCTAATACATCGAGTAACTCGCCACTGTAATCGCTTTATGTGCACTCTAAGCCCTTCACGGAATGTTGCTGGACTTTTTGGTGATGGACAAGTAGATTTGGGACTTGGGTTTTTAGAGGTTAAGGACTGTGAAGATTTTGTGATTTAGATTAAGGACTGATGTACCTGATGCGAACTGTTGATTAGTTTTAAGGACTGTGAGACTTATTATTTTGGAAAGTTTGTTTATTTAGTATGAATAGAGAGTATATTTTTAGTTAATCGCGTGTTTTATTGGTGACACCTCTACCTCTAACAGCTACCCACTTCATTCTCCACTGGAGTCTACCTAGGCTCGAGCTTCTGGACATTCCGGAGGAGCTCGATAGGTGAGGGTGACGCCCTCAGAAGCAAATAGTCTGGCGCCCGAGTTTACTGATAAAGGAACTGCACGTAAGGGCGTTACAATTCTGGCGCCCGAGCAGGGACAGCAGGTTGTTGGAGGCTGGTGATATAATAGAGATTTTTCTTTATTTTGGACGTTGGTTGTTGGAGTTTGAGGTTGTTGGAGTTTGGACGTTGTTGGATATCCTGAGGAAGTAAGGATGGATGTGAATATGCTTCGGGTGACGAACTCGTATGGGAGTTGCGTGCCCGGAGGTTGGAAGTTGGATCCACTGCGGATGAGGATAGGCTGTTGCTGCGAAGAGCGCTGTCAAGAGGGTTAGACATTCCCGAGGATGTGGACCTGAATACCCGATTGAGCTGGCGGTCTGTGGTACGAAACTGAGCGAATTGTTGGAAGATGTTCCGGAGGTTGACACTGGAAATGCTCGAAATGTATATAGGAGGATGTTCAGCCGTCTGGAGCATGTTGAGCATAGATTGAGGTTGGTGAAGCCAGGCACCATGGAGGAAGGACTGACGAGAGATAGAATGATGGAAGTTTTGGAGGACGCTCGAATAGCGTTAGAGGATGCACGTAGCATCGCTGTATTGGCCACGGAGGCGACTGAGACGCCGTCTTTAATTGATGCGCCGATACCTGTAGATAATATGCCGGTTTTGATACCGATGACCGATAGGACTTACCGAGTAAGAGAAGTTAGAGACCAGAGGCTGTCATTTGACATCGACGACAGAGACGAGGAATTTCAAATGATTGAGACTAACACGCGACCTTGTGGGATACGAACGACGACCGGTTCCATCAATCGCCGGATTTTGAGTCATTGCGAAGCCGGGGGCGCAGAGAGACTGTGCCAACGACGACAGAGATACCAACACGTGGATTCACTGAATCAACGAGGTGAGCATCAGTACCGAATGCAAACATCGTAGGAGAGACAATAGAGTCAGTAGAGTCTGTGGTTACACCACTACCGGTGCAGACAAGGAGACAAGAGAGAGAAACACCAATTCCCCCACCACAGGAGGACGAGAGGAGTATGTACCACATCTACCCCACTCGTGCCCCCACAGTCCCATTGTATATGTGGAACGTACATTATGACGGCTCGGGAAGTATCACAGCGTTTCTGGACGAGATCGAACAACTAGCCGAGTCGAGAAACCTGACATACGGAGAATTATTTAAGTCAATCTACGAGATATTGAGGGGTGATGCACGAGATTGGTATGTACCACGAAAAGCAAACTTAGAGAACTGGGAAGATTTTAAGACCAAAATCAAAGAAGCCTTCTTGCCACCAAATTACGAAGAGTTGCTTCTCGAAGATATTAAAAAGAGAACGCAAGGCAAAGATGAAAAACTTGTACTGTACGTGACTCGAATGCAAAACCTATTTCGAAAGCTGGTACATAACTGCGTAACTGAGGCCGAGCAAGTCACAATTATTAGACGAGGCTTGTTGCCACATCTTCAGAGAGCACTCGTATTCCAGCATACTGATACAATTGAGGAACTACTGAATAAAGGCAAGGTGTTTGAGTTGGTACATTGGCAGGCACAACAGTATAAACCACCAGCAGTACAGAATGCCATAGTAACACCAGTGTTTCATCTCGTGTACCAAAGCCCGCAAACCAGACCGAATGTGTCAGACACGAATAGATCTGAGGTACCGACTAGAACGTCGATGGAGTTACCACACGGGAATAGTGACACGGTCGTTGGATCGAACGTTGTCGCCCAGGAACCACGGCCTAGTTCCAACCGAAGAACTGTAAGATTCAAAGAGGACACGATGGTATGTTTTAGATGTGGAGAGACAGGACATATGCGAATAAACTGCCGAAACCCCCAAGATTTCCTGTCCACGGTGTGGAGGAGATGGCGTTTCTGCAAGAGAATGTGGTTGTTCGGAAAACTAAGTGAGGATTGCGCGAAGACGAGGCATCCGCAATCCTCTGAAAGACTAGCCTCGAAGCTAAATACCATTCAGAGACATCTGCCAGATAACCGACCTATAATTTATGTCAGTGTGGAAGGGAGAAACTTTCGAGCGTTACTAGACACTGGTGCTACGAAGTCATTCCTGGGAAGAACTGTGGCTGATTACTGCGATCGAATGAACATACCATCTTTCACACACCAGGCTACGGCGAAGATAGCTGATGGACAGTCAGTATCGATCCCAAGATACTATAGACTTCCATTGCAGTTGCACGACGACTATATCACGGTGGATATGCTGTATATGGAGAGTTTACCGATAGACATAGTAGTTGGGATGGACGTGCTGAGTGACTACGATTTTAGCATTGAACTAAGAACTGTGTCCTGCTACTACAGAGGTAGATTACTGAGACCTGTCGGAGAGGAATCACTGTCCTGCTCGGAAGCCGATTACGACCATGAAGAACTGGAACTCCTGAGGAAGAAAGACGAGAGCTCAAACGCTTTCTGGACAGGAACTTGAACAATTTGACGATATCCAAGGAACGACGAGCCTGGTCGAGCATAAGATTCAGCTCAAACCGGGGACTGAACCCATTAAACAAAGATACCAACCACGTAATCCTGCGACACAAGAGATCATCAACGAAGAGGTCGACCGAATGCTAGAGGAGGGAATAATAGAGCCATCTATAGTTTTGGGTGACTCGCTAGAATAACATCTGCAGATCCTGGGCGAGGTTTTAAGCCCCCTAACAGCTTTTACGGTACCTGGGCGAGGTCTTTTTCAATTCAAGTAATGGCATTTGGTCTACATTCTGCGCCAGCAACGTTTCAGAGATTACTGGATCGGATTATTGGACCAGAGATGGAACCTTTTGTTTTCGCATACCTGGATGACATAATAGTTTTGGGTGAAGAACAACATCTGCAGATCCTGGGCGAGGTTTTTCAAAGGCTTAAAGCAGCTTACTTACAGCTGAATCCAGAGAAGTGTCGGTTTGGGTGCAGAAGCCTGAAATATTTGGGTCATGTCGTGTCCTCGGACGGAATCAAGACCGACCCTGACAAGGTGGCGGCGATACAAGCAATACCAGTACCCCGAAGTGTCCGCGAAATTAGAAGATTTCTCAGAGTGGCATCTTGGTACCGTCGGTTCATACCGGAGTTTTCCCAGATTGTGGCACCGTTGACTCGCCTACTACGCAAGAAGCAGAAATGGCGCTTTGAGACAGAGGAACTAAAATCTTTCGAACTGCTAAAGAAGAAACTCACGGAGGCCCCAGTTTTGGCGTGTCCTGATTTTGAGAAGCCGTTCGTGCTGCAGACTGATGCTTCGGACCAAGGATTGGGCATAGCGCTGACCCAGAGTGTTGATGAGGTCGAAAGAGTTATAGCCTATGCTAGTAGAACGTTGTCACCGGCTGAACGAAATTACTCGACAACAGAGAAAGAGTGTCTTGCTATAGTATGGGGTGTGGAGAAGATGCGACCCTACCTTGAGGGATACCACTTTACAGTATTGACGGACCATCAGTCGCTCCGATGGCTGAATTCAGTTAAGAGCCCTGCAGGACATATTGCCAGATGGATAGTCTACTTACAACAATTTGATTTCGACATAAAATACCGAAAAGGATCCTCAATAGAGTGGCCGATGCGCTGTCAAGAAGTCCATTGCCTGGCCCAACCGAGGAGAGATTTGCTTGTCTGAGGAGACCAAATGCAAATGGTATACAAGGAAGTTGGCCGAAGTCGAAAATAATCCCGAGGCGTTGCCTGACTATTGCGTGAGCGATGGCAAATTATATCGACATTTCTTCGAATCAAACGACTTGACTGAGCCAGATATGTCCCGACCCTGGAAGCTGTGTGTGCCCGCCAACCAAAGAGAGGCTCTTATGCGGGAAAATCATGATGCTCCAACCGCCGGACATATGGGAATAGCGAAAACTAGTTGCAGGATGGCTAAACTATATTACTGGCCAGGAATGTTTAGGGACATTGCTAAATTCGTGAGATCGTGTCAGTCCTGCCAAAGATATAAAGTTTCGCAGCAACAGACTCCTGGAAAGATGCAGCCAAGTATAGGAAAAGACCCCTGGGATAAAGTCTGCGTTGACCTGATTGGTCCATTACCGCGCTCTACCAGAGGGAATACTTTTGTATTTGTGGCTCAGGATAAATTCACCAAGTGGGTGGAATTTCGTGCTCTACGCAAGGCGACAGCACCAGCAGTAACAAGGGCTCTCTTCGAGCAGGTGATTGCAAAGTTTGGTTGTCCTCGCACGGTGATATGCGACAACGGCAAACAGTTTGTTAGTCGAGAATTCCGGAGCTTATTGAGGCAATTGGGAGTTCGAGTACGGTTCACACCGGTGTACAGCCCTCAAGCGAATGCGGTCGAACGGGCGAATCGTACGTTAAAGACGATGATAGCGCAATTTTGTGAAGGCGATCATCGTAAATGGGACGAGAGACTACCCGAGCTGGCTATGGCGACGAATTCGGCGAGACACGAGTCGACGGGATTTACTCCGTCGTTCCTCAACTTCGGCCGTGAAATGAACATACCACGAGTGGTTGTTGATGACGATGGTCCTAGAGAGGAGCCAGAAGACTCCGAAGCAGAGGAAGAAGATGCTCAGGACACCAGTCGTGAGGAGGTCCGAAGTCACGCGAGTCGGGTAAAACGGCTACGCGAAGTGTTTGAATTGGTACGGGAGCAGTTGGGTCGGGCATTCACCCAGCAAAGCCACTATTATGATCTCCAGCGACGGGAATGGAGATGTAGAGTGGGAGATGAAGTCTGGCGCCGGGAACGACCACTGTCCTCAGCGGCGAACCAGTTTTCGGGCAAATTAGCGCCGAAATTTTCGGGGCCATATGTGGTGACCAAAGTAGTTTCACCGGTGGTCTACGACTTGCTAGACGGATCGGGCAAGAAATTAAGGCATATCCATATAAAGGACCTGAAGCCCGCTAATGCTTCCTATGTTTCGTGCGCGTCTTTTCCGACATGACAGTAGTGCGCGTCACCGCCCTCCCAAATGAACGCACAGTGCACTTCCTTTTTCCCTACATGACAGTAGTGCGCGATGACAGCCCTCCCAAATGAACGCATAGTGCGCGTCCTTTTTCCCCACATGACAGTAGTGCGCGTCACCGCCCTGCCAAATGAACGCATAGTGCGCGTCTTTTCCCCCGCATGACAGTAGTGCGCGTCACCGCCCTGCCAAAGGAACGCAGCGTGCGCATCACAGACGCCGACGAACAGTAGAGAGAATTGCTGATGTAGGCTAAGATTTCCTCTTGTATGTTATCGCTAATTGAGGCTAAGATTTTCTCTCATATTGTTGATTTAGGCTAAGATTTTCTCTTATGTTGGTGATTGAGGATAAGATTTTCTCTTATGTTGTAGATTTAGGCTAAGATTTTTCTCTTATATTGTTGATTTAGGATAGGATTTTCTCTTATATTGTTGCTTTAGAATAAGATTTTCTCTTATATGGTTGATTTGGACTAAGATTTTCTCTTGGGTTTTATTAGGCTAAGGTCCTTTCTTCATTATTTTTGTGGTCAGGAAGGGAAGAGAAAAAAAAAATTCTTTTTTTTTATGGAAGTAAGGGGAGAGTGTAACGAAGTAGTTTTGTTTGCGTGGAAGAAACCCGTTGACCTTGATCGACTCCAGCGAGATCGCGCCGAGCGGTGGGGACACCGACCGATCATTCCCACCTCCATCTGCAGTGCGCACGACTTATGTTGCTGGAGGGGACCGAGAATGGTATTTATAGGCGAGTCGAGCACTGGAACGGCAGTTCCTCGCACGGCGCGGAACTCAAAATAAATCAAGGCCTCTACCGTATAGTGGAAGGTTGTTAGTGCTGGTAGTGAGTTCAGTGGTAGGCAGACATACCAAGGTAGGAAAGGGGTATAGAGGGGGACCGGAGGACCACTTGTGGAGGACGAGATTCCAGGAGGTGAGTGTGAGGTTCGATCGTTGAGACCGAACGACGGCTGCAGGAGGCCGTCTATGGCGTCGCGTCCTTTACGAGTCCTTCAGCCGGTATTGCGTTTCCGCCGTCTGGGTGCCGAGATGAAACTCAATCGTCCCTAGATTGTGGGCCGTTTTATCTTGGCGGACTCCTGCTGTCCATCTCTCGGGGCTGACGTTGATGTGCGAGATGAGGAAACTCAATCGTGCTTAGACCGAAGCTTTCCGTGACGTGGGCTGCTGCGCGGTGAGGGTCGTGGTGTGCCCCCTGTGGTCGTTTGTCGAACCGGCCCCTGAAAGGCACGGGTTCGTCACGGGTGTCGGCTGGGTCCTTTAGCCGGTATTGCGTTTCCGCCGTCTGGGTGCCGAGATGAGGAAACTCAATCGTCCCTAGATTGTGGGCCGTTTTACCTTGGCGGACTCCTGCTGTCCATCTCTCGGGGCTGACGTTGATGTGCGAGATGGGGAAACTCAATCGTGCTTAAACCGAAGCTTTCCGTGACGTGGGCTGTTGCGCGGCAGGCACTGGTTGGCCCGATCTTTGAGGGTGCGGGATTCGTCACGCGTGTCGGCTGGGTCCTTTAGCCGGTATTGCGTATCCGACATCTGGGTGCCGAGATGAGGAAACTCAATCGTCCCTAGGTGGTGGGCCGTTTTACCTTGGCGGACTCCTGCTGTCCATCTCCCGGGACTGACGTTGATGTGCGAGATGGGCAAAGCTCAATCGTGCTGAGACCGAAGTTTTCCGTGGCGTGGGCTGCTGTGCGGCAGGCACTTGGTTCGACCTCGGTCCTGTCGTCATCGCGGGTGGACGCGCGGTGGTTTGCGCATGCGCACACCATACCGCCGGTCACTCCGATTTGGGCTGGGCCTTGGCAGTTCTCTTCGAGGGGTTATGTTGCGCACGGACACTAGTTGCGCCGTGCGGAATCGTGCCCCAGGGACCCCCCCGCTTGGATGGTCCATGTTGGCCTGAGTGAGGCTTTGGTTTCCGCCCCCCCCTCTCGCTTTAACCCTGAGATATTATTATTTCTTTCACACGGCCTTAGTCACTTTCATGCATGAGCAATTTTCTGATGAGCGAATGCCTTATCTATTCTCTGCCTGAGTCATTGGTATGCCAAACCCATTTTTATGCCTACGTCATTCTTTCTGATGCCTAATACATCGAGTAACTCGCCACTGTAATCGCTTTATGTGCACTCTAAGCCCTTCACGGAATGTTGCTGGACTTTTGGTGATGGACAAGTAGATTTGGGACTTGGGTTTAGAGGTTAAGGACTGTGAAGATTTTGTGATTTAGATTAAGGACTGATGTACCTGATGCGAACTGTTGATTAGTTTTAAGGACTGTGAGACTTATTATTTTGGAAAGTTTGTTTATTTAGTATGAATAGAGAGTATATTTTTAGTTAATCGCGTGTTTTATTGGTGACACCTCTACCTCCAACAGCTACCCACTTCATTCTCCACTGGAGTCTACCTAGGCTCGAGCTTCTGGACATTCCGGAGGAGCTCGATAGGTGAGGGTGACGCCCTCAGAAGCAAATAGTCTGGCGCCCGAGTTTACTGATAAAGGAACTGCACGTAAGGGCGTTACAACTTGAAAGCGCGCAAAAACTCGAAGTCTCGCGAAACACCCCTGGAGAAATACAAAAAACCGAAAGCGCGCAAAAAACAAAAGTACTTCTAAATTGCACACCCTGTATAACTTTTTGTCGAAATCAGCTACCATTAGCGAGAAAACTTGAAGAAAAATGAATATGAGACACTCAGTATACAATTGATAAGCAGAAAAAAACCAAAAGTATAATATCGTTGTAACTCCATCTATTCGAGTTCGAAGTAAATATCGAAATTATTCTATGGAGCTCCTATGTAACACCCCGTATATGAATCGAAAATAACTTTTCCATAAAAAATTCCGAAGGAACACAATAAACTTGAGAGCGCGCAAAAAAACAGTAGAACCTGTAAAGTGCTCACCCCGTATATCACATGATCGCAAATTCATTGTAAATAGCACACCCTGTATGACATTTTATCGAAATTAGCCTCCACTTGTGGAAAAACATGATAACTTGAAGAAATATGCATATGGGTCACCCGGTATAAAATTGATTCGCAGTGGGTGCTTATATCATAAAAAAGAAACCGAAAGAATATCGTTTCAACTCTATCGTTTCAAGTTCAGTGTATTCCACCAACCCAAAGTGACAAATACGGAAAGAACATGAAAGAAAAAAACACGGAAGGAACCCAAAACACCTCGAAGGAGCACAAAATCAATGAAAGCGCGCAAAAAAACTCGAAGGAAAGCTTAATAACCCGAGGGAGCACAAAAAACCGAAAGCGTGCAAAAAATAATGAAAGAACTTTTAAATTGCACACCCTGTATATCACCCGATCGTAAACTCATTGTAAATTGCACACCCTGTATGACATTTTTTCGTAATCAGCTCGCTTACGCGGAAAAGCACGAAAGCTAGAGAAAAACTCTGGTGAATGTCAGCGCTACTCAGATCTGACACCCTGTATATGAATCGAAAAGATTTTATCGGATTAAGTACCCGTAAGTCGAACAGCCGAAATAACTCGATGGAAAGTATTTGTTAATAATAGATTACGCACATGGGACACCCTGTATACAATTGAATCACATTGGGTGCTTTTTCCAATAAAAAAAACCAAAGTAATATCCTTCAATTCGATCAATTCGCAATCGGTGAATTTCACAAAGATAAAATAAAAATTATTCGATAATGGTCCGAAGATGTAATCGGGAACTTGGAATTTCGTGAACCGAGTAGATCCGATCGTCGATCGGAAGTTTTGTGTTTCCAACTATTTATTCTGTGATTCTATACAATTGCCTCAAGGTCTATGATTTCAAGACGATTGAATCGCGAAACCCGTTCAGGTTTCTCCGTGGGGAAATTGTGACAGAATGAAATGAATGGATTCAAAACGGAAAATCTCGGTCTATCCGTGATTTCTGAGGCCGTTTGAACTGAATTAAAAGAAGGGTTACACTTTATGTAAGGAAAATCCTACCTGCTTGAAGGTTCTTTTGAGAATATCCGTTGTTTACATGTATGATGAATATATTCATATTTCGCATATGCGTTCATTCTTGAGACATAACTGAAATGAATCGATACGCTTGATTGATTTATCTTTGATTTATAATCGAATAAATACCTGAGAACCTCTCTTTAAACCAATTTCGAGCTAATTTTTCAACTCCAGATCGTCTTTACATAATATCGTCGTATTGACATCGATTGTATTATTTTTTGATATTCCTTCATGTTATTTACTGAAAATAAAGGGAATAAATCGTTATGAGACACGAATATAATGCATAATATTACCTATAACGGTCCAATTCCACCAATTTTATACTTGAAATGATCTATTCCTTGTTCGTCGTTTGACATTTTATGAAAACTGACCGGGCTCGAACGAACATCGAAATATATCACTTCAAGATGGAAAAAATGAATTAGCGCGAAAATGGACTGAAAAAGGACGATTTTGAAACGCTTATTTGAGGTGTTTTTCTTTCGATTCGTGAATCGCAGGTGCTGTCTAGAGATTCGGAATCTCCTGTAGATTCTTATTCGAGTGCTTGGAAGGCGCTAACAATCTTCCACCACCCATATCGAGCGAAAAATTGATGCCGGATTTTCAAATTTGCAGCTCGCGTTCGGCTATCATCGGAATCGTATGAGAAATTGTGACACTTGACCTCGAATTTTCGAGTAAATTGCCGAATTTGGAATGAAGAATTCGCGGCCTTGACTCGCTACTTGGATGTGAAAATTGGTACCCAGAGATGGGAAATTTCACGTAGATTCGTTTTCTACCGATCGCGGGGAAATTTATATCGTTTTCGACCGGCACGGAGGGAAAACGTAGGTGTGGTTTTTGGACGTTTCAGGGAAGTCGCGAGTCTAAAATTGCCGTTTATATGCATAATTTTCGTATAGATTTCGAGATGCTCCGCAGCTGAGCTCGTAGCCACGCATAGGGACGTTCCTCGTCCAGAAAAAGCGACCCCTCCCCGCGAGATGCTCCGGCTTCATAGGAGTACTTTCGCCCGTTTTTCGCCTTTGGGCGATTTCGCGAAATGGCCGATTTCGCGATTTTCGTTTGAAAATTTCGGTCGTTTTAAGAGCGCCCGGGGGTTTCGCGGTCGCTTCTCCTAGAGGAGGATCACTTTATCGATTTTTTTAAGATTCCCTCTAGAGCGGCCCTGCGGTCCGCTCGGAAATTACGCTTTCCGGGTCACTGACGGGACCATTTTCATTTTTTCTCTGGTTCCCGATCTTATCATTTTACATATTAGAAGCGGGTTGATCAATAGGCCGTAGATCAATAGGCCCATGGATCAATAGGCCAGCACAATAGATAGTTCAAGTGACCATAGATCAATATAGACCATAGATCAATATAGACCATAGATCAATAGGGCCCATACATCAATGAAGCGCGCAGAACCACTAAACACGTCAAAATACCCGTTGAAAGCAAAAAACCTGATAGAACTGGAAAAACACGAAGAAACGCGAAGAAACACGAAAGAAACACGAAGAAACACGAAAGAAACCGAAGTTACACGAAAGAAACCGAAATTACACGAAACAACGCGAGAAAACACGAAAGAACCCCAAGTAACACAAATAATCCAAAGGAACCTGAAAAAATCCTGAGAGTATTCATATAACTTGAAAACGCGCAAAAACTCGAAGTCTCGCGAAACACCCCGGAGAAATATAAAAAAACCGAAAGCGCGCAAAAACAAAAGTACTTGTAAATTGCACACCCCGTATATCACCCGATCGTAAACTCATTGTAAATTGCACACCCTGTATGACGTTTTATCGAAATCAGCAAAATAACTTGTAAATTGCACACCCCGTATATCACATGATCGTAAATTAATTGTAAATCGCACACCCTGTATGCCATTTTATCGAAATTAGAGCCCATACGCGAAAAACCTGAAGAAAAATGCATTTGGGACACCCACTCTATAATTGATTCGCAGTGGGTGCTTTTTCCATAAAATATTCAGACGGAAAATCTCTCGAAGAAAGAATCTGGTGAAAATCAGTGCTTTCCATAAGCACAGCCTGTATAGCGATTTTTTCGAGATAGCACAGCCTGTATAACGATTCATCGCGATCTGTGTGCATTCTTCAAGGACGAAAATGAATTAGCGCGAAAATAGAGCCTGAAATGACGATTTTCAAACGCATATTTGAGGTGTTTTTCTTTGCGATTCACGAAAAGTGGTAGGTATCTAGAGATTCGGAATCTCCTGTAGATTCTTATTCGAGTGCTTGGAAAACGCAAACAATCTTCAACCGCCCATATCGAGCGAAAAATTGATGCCGTATTTTCAAATTTGGAGCTCGCGTTCGGCTATCATCGGAATCGTATGATAAAATATGACACTTCTCCTCGAATTATCGAGAAAATTGCCGAATTTGGAATGAAGAATTCGCGGCCTTGACTCGCTACTTGGATGTGAAAATTGGTACCCAGAGATGGGAAATTTCACGTAGATTCGTTTTCTACCGATCGCGGGGCGATTTATATCGTTTTCGACCGGCACGGAGGGATAACGTAGGTGTGGTTTTTGACGTTTCAGGGAAGTCGCGAGTCTAAAATTGCCGTTTTATATGCATAATTTTCTTATAGATTTCGAGGGCTCCGCGGCTGAGCTCGTAGCCACGCATGGGGACGTTCCTCGTCCAGAAAAAGCGACCCCCTCACCCCGCGAGATGCTCCGGCTTCATAGGAGTACTTTCGCCCGTTTTTCGCCTTTGGGCGATTTCGCGAAATGGCCGATTTCGCGATTTTCGTTTGAAAATTTCTGGCACTTTAAGAGCGCCCGGGGTGGGTTTCGGGGTCGCTTCTCCTAGAAGAGGATACGCCTTTTCGATCTGTTTTAAGATTGCCCCGGGATCGGCCCTGCGGTCCTCACGCTCGGCTACCCTCGCGGGTCCCTAACGGGACCAATTTTGATTTTTTCTCTGGTCCCGATCTTATCATTTTAATATATTAGACTAGTAAGCAGGTAGATCAATAGGCCCGTAGATCCATAGGCCAGTAGTTCAATAGGCCAGTAGTTCAATTGGCCCATGGATCAATATAGACCATAGATTGATATAGACCATAGATCAATAGGGCCCATACATAATGAAGCGCGCAGACACACGAAACACGTCAAAATACCCGTTGAAAGCGAAAAAACTTGAAAGAACTGGAAAAAATACGAAGAAACGCGAAAACATGAAAGAATCCGAAGAAACACGAAAGAAACCGAAGTTACACGAAAGAAACCTAAATTACACGAAACAACGCGAGAAAACACGAAAGAACACCAAGTAACACAAAAATCTAACCTGAAAAAACCCGAAACACAAAAAGGACTTGTAAATTGCACACCCTGTATATCACCCGATCGCAAATTCATTGTAAATCGCACACCCTACGGTATGACATTATACCGAAATCAGCTTCCATTTGCCAGAAAACTTGAAGAAAATGCATATGGGACACCCGTATATAATTGATTCGCAGTGGGTGCTTTCATCATAAAAACAAACCGAAAGAATATCGTTTATAACTCTATCGTTTCAAGTTCAGTGCAATTCACAAAGAAAGAACCCGACCAAATACGAAAAAACGCGAAAAACATGATAGAACCCAAAGTAACACGAAAGAACGAAAAAATCCAAAGGAAATCAAAAAACCCCAAAGGAGCACAAAATCAACGAAAGCGCGCAAAATACTCGAAGGAAAGCTTAAAACCCCGAGGAGCACACAAAAGACTGAAAGCGTGCAAAAATAATGGAAAAACTTTTAAATTGCACGCCCTGTATAACAATCGATCAGGAAATCATTGTTAATGGCACACCCTGGATGAGATTTTATTGAATTTAGCTCCCTTACGCGGAAAAGCACGAAAGCTAGAGAAAACTCTGGTGAATGTCAGCGCTACTCAGATCTGACACCCTGTATATGAATCTAAAATATTTTATCGAATTAAGAACCCGTAAGTCGAACAGCCGAAATATCTCGATGGAAAGTATTTGTTAATAATAGATTACGCACATGGGACACCCTGTATACAATTGAATCACATTGGGTGCTTTTTCCAATAAAAAAAACCAAAGTAATATCCTTTCAATTCGATCAATTCGCAATCGGTGAATTTCACAAAGATAAAATAAAAATTATTCGATAATGGTCCGAAGATGTAATCGGAACTTGGAATTTCGTG
>JARTUT010000264.1:0-22609 GCA_030674115.1 Micraspis discolor
ATCTAAACAGCGACAAAGTTCATATGAGATCGTCAGTCAACGTTTTAGTTTATTTTTCACTTAAAAACTCTGAATTCCGAAGAGATACGACAAGGATGCAAAGAATTTTCTCAAATCTATCACGAAGATGTAAATGAAAAGAGTTAGAAATAGAATGTCAACATTTAAAAGAATACTTAATAAATGTTAAGAGGAAAATGAAGCATCTAACAGTGTACAGGAAGTATATAATCTATTAAAGCAAAACAAATATTGAAGACACATTTCTAACGTAGAAATTGCATTGAGAATATTTTTAAGCATGATGGTAACTAACTGCAGCGGAGAACGTCCTTCTCCAAATTGAAACGAATAAAAATGAATTAAGAAGTACAATGCTTCAAGAGAGATTAAATAGTTTGTCGCTGATGTCCATAGAATGTGATATTCTCAATACCATAGATTTTGAAGAAGTGATTAACGATTTTGCTCATCTTAAATCTAGAAGGGTACCTTTGCATACATAGAATTAATCTAAGGATTTTAAGTTAAGCGAGTTACTTTTGTAGATTATTTTTTATATTTCCTATTTTTTATAGCTAGTAACTAAATAAAAATAAATTTAGAACCTTGTTTGTCTTTCTTTATCTATTGTAACTAAATAGTGTTTTCTCAAGGTCATAGGGGCCCCATGATCCTAATGTGCCCAGGGCCTCAAATAGTTTAAAGACGGCCCTGGTGACCTTTCTACAGAAGTATTCATGGCTGCCTTTAGAAGATTCACTTCGCGACGTGGGTTATGCTCTGCAATATTCAGTGATAATGGAACCAACTTCATCGGAGCTAAACGTATACTTGACAAAGAATATCGAGAATTCATTAATGAAGGTTCAATAGAGAAGGCATTAGCAGTGAAATCGATAAAATGGCACCGCATACCACCTGGCAGTCCTCACTTCGGCGGATTATGGGAAGCTGGCGTTAAATCTATGAAATTTCACTTACGAAGAATTGTTGGAGATCACAAATTGACCTTTGAAGAAATGAGTACACTCCTATGTCAAATAGAAGCATGCCTCAATTATCGACCTCTTATTCCAATCACCGAAAACCCACAAGAATTAGATGTGCTGACGCCTGGACATTTTCTCATAGAAGAACCACTACATTCAATCCCTGAACCAGAGGTCAATGAAAAGAATATCACACTACAAGATAGATGGAGGCTTGTACAAAAGATGAAACAAGACTTCTGGAAGAAATGGACATCGGAATATCTCTCCAGATTGCAACACAGGGTCAAATGGACGGATAAAAAGAAAACATCAAAATAGGAGATATCGTACTGGTCAAACAGGAAAACATTAATCCCAACTCTTGGCACTGAGGAAGAGTGACGCAGGGTCACCCAGGAAATGACGGATTTGTGAGAGTGGCTACGATACGATGCAAGGATGGGAAAAAGATCAGAAGACCTATAACCAAAATTTGTAAACTTCCGGTCGAGCAAGAAGAAAGAAGAAACGATAAGGCTAAGAAAGTCGGATCTTCCTCGAAATGTGGACTGATACAAACAATAATAATGGTCACGTTACTATGCGTAGCCAACACAAACACAACAGCGCACCATACAATTCACAAACTGCAGCCTGGATTCTACGTGGAGCATTTAGACAAAGCATACACAAGTGGAAGAAAATTGTGAACTGTGAACTCTCCAGCATTCGACTCCGAGACATATTATGGAAAGAACTGATCAAACCAAATACGCGGATGTTCATTTCCAACCAACCCTACACTATATCAAAACTATGCAAAGGAAAACGAGAAGAAATAACCATCAATGGAACTGGAACAATTCATATAGGAGCAGACTGTCTACTCAGAACGCAAAATATAATTCTTCGAGCGAGGTACACGAATGAGATGAAATCAACAAAAACGTTCAGCAAGCCAATCCCATTGATCTCATGGCAAGGGAGCTCAAATCATTCCAATGAACACCTTGTAACATCCTAGGTTTTCTTTCATACAAAAAGTCGTAGTCTCATTTCACCCTATGTTGAGACGCCACTGCCCTCACGTACCCCGAAAGAGAGTTGATGGTCAAAATACATTCTATGGTTAGAACTGTGAAGTTAGCGCGTTTTGCGACTGCGTGTCAGGGAACCGACGGAAGGAAGGAATCGAAGATGGTGTTGATTATTATCAGTTTACTGCTGAGCGAATTAAGTCCTTTTTCGAAAGTTTTAGTGAGTGTGTGTGAGTGCAAAACCGAAGCCATTGCTACATTAAGTGCCGCTCGAATCTATTTTTCAGGTAGAATTCAGATTAATTTAATTATTATGAACGACCCATCCAGTTTACTAACCCTTTTGTTGGCAAACAACGTTGGAATTCTCATTGTTTCAGGAAATTTAGTGTTTTCGTATCTATGCCATTATTATAGATTGTTTCCTCAACTATTGTTTAATTTAATGATGTATTATTAGGTTGTTTTTGGGCATTTGTCATTAATACTGTTGTCTTGTGAATGTAATTCCTTTGTTTACATCATGCTTTGTTTGATTTCATATAACTATTTCCTTTGTTCACATAATGCTTTTTTTAACTTCATATAACTATTTCCTTTGTTCACATAATGCTTTGTCTAATTTCATATAACTTTATTTCCTTTGTTCATACAATGTTTTGTTTGATTCATATAACTCTATTTCATTTGTTCACATAATGCTTTGTTTGATTCATATAACTCTATTTCCTTTGTTCTCATAATGCTTTGTCTGATTCATATAACTCTATTTCCTTTGTGCACTTAATACTTTGTTTGATTCATGTAACTCCTTTTAGCATGTGATTCTATCATTTTCGATATTATTGCCTTTGCAGTTCAGCTGTCTACCATAACAATGAATGCGTTATTTTCAGCTTTCTACAATGTGTTACTGAGTGTAACCGATCAATTTTATTTACTGTACCCTATGGTGCAATAGGAATTGCCCATCGCTCTGTAGTTCGAGCCTGTGATTAAGCAGGAACGTATGGAGACCTCCACTAGTGGTAGTACTAGTATGGTCAATATGGAATAATGGATGTAACCAGTGTGTAGCACTGGTGTTATATCAAAGGTTAACGTTGTTGAGTTACCCCTTACCTGTAATCATTATTATATTTTGTACTGTTGTAATTGGTCATTTTACTGTGTAATGTACTTGCCTTACTATTCATGGTTATTGTTGTGTATATTTCGTACTGTGTTAACTTATTTTCTTACTGTCGGATGTATCTTCTTGTTGTCGTTATGTATATTTCCTTCGGTTGATTATGTAGATTTCTACTCTCATTATTTATATTGCTTATGATCGTTTACCTATACCTGTCTCTGCTATTTATGTCCATAATGCATTCTGGTTCTTATTATTTACTTGTGATTGATATTCAATGAAGATTTGTTGTTCATTTATGTCATGATCTCGTACTGGTATTTATTTATCTATATGCTCGCATTACCTGATATTTCATTTAGGGGTCTCGAGATTGTGGACCATTCCTATACAGTATGAGATTTCTTAGGTTCCTGGATCGAAGGCCTTGAAGGGGCGGTTCCAAGGCCTTAAGGCAGGAACCTTACTAATGTGCTATAAGGCATGAGAGAATATACCTTTTTATATCAACCGCGAAACTTTCTTTTTTTGAGGCCGCTGGAACTCCATGACCCCCCGTGTTCCCAACCTTAGCTCATAAAATATTATAGTTATGGCTCACATTGGGGCCGTGACCATGACGATGGTCATAATTAGTCGTTTACTTATTTGATATTATTATCCTGTTGCATTATTGAAGTATACATTTGCATGATTATTAATTCTTGTTGTACCATTGAAGTTATATTTAACATGTTACTTCTTTGTATTATGGAAGTTGCTCTGATTATCCTGATGATCGTCTGTGCTGTATTGTTATAGTTTTTTTCTTGGATTGTTATACCCACCTTTAACTGTTAATATCTCATCATTTAGTTTTAAACAAGTGCTCTAACACCACCTGGGGTTTTATGCCTGAGGCTTTCCATTTTTTTAGACCCTTAATAAATAACAGATTGTCTTCTAAGTTGTGTTTTATTTACCATCTTTGTTTCCCAATTACACTAATCCAATTATCACGAACTTGAATTATTACAAACATAATGGAGTCCTACCCTTGCTAGACTATCACATTAAAGGCGTTTTGTATCTGAGTCATTCAGACCCAGTGCCGTAAGTTTTGAAAATGATATTTTATTCCTTTCGAAAGAAAAGGGCAAATGTTACAGTGGTGCCGCGACCAGGATAATTGAGAGTGGAAATGGGAGACATCGAGAGGTAGATTGAACCAAACTTAGTGAATTCGTGAAGTGTAAACTGTCTGGGGGCCCACAGTTATGTATGATTAAAGGGCGTCCTGAACGAGCTTCATGACATTGATTTCTAGAGTTAACACCTGCCAATCTATTTTTCAGATTAAACCAATAATTCTAAAAGGGAGATCAAAATGCAGTCACCTGATGGAGGCTATAACACCACGATGCCCAGTGAAATGCAGGCCCCGGGGATATGGAGAAACAACGTCGTTGCCTAGCTCGAGTGTTGGAGCGCCAGATGCTTGGACCTGCGCAGACAGGCGAACCGATACACCAACCACCAACTGAGCAGGAACTCCCAAGATCCGACACGTCATCGTTATTGGCTATCCTCATTGAACAGGGCCACTAGAGACCATACCCCTTTGGGTGCAAACCTGTTACAGAATCCAGGTAACGCAGAGTTTCAACAAGCTCTGGTAAGACTACTACGGAGTACCAGAACCAGGCAGGCCACCTCCCACGTTCAGAGACCTGAAACCCCCAACCAGCCAGGTTCAAAGTGGGTTTCCTGGCAAATTCCAGTAAGGAAGAACGATCGCCAATTGTCATTAGGTTTGAGAGGAAAACGGCCGAATTGAGGCCCTTTTGGCAGAGACTGGCGATCATGAAGACTTCCGAAAGGCATTCGTGACAACCTATTGGTCAGAAGATCAACAATTTGAGGAAAGGCTGAGGTTAAGTCAGCAACAATATGACCCAAAACGCGATGAGGGTCAGGCTACCTACTTTTGGCGCCAGGCAAATTTGTATAAGCTGTTCACCCCACCCCGGATATACTATACAGAGGGAGATTATGAAAGGATTCTCATGGAGGTGGAAGCACGATGGAACCCTTCCAAACCCTACCCTGGTTGAGACCGCTGATTCCTAGAGCGGGAAGATGAGATTCTGAGACGGAGGAGAGACAAAGGGAAAACCATCGACCAAAGCCACCAAAACAACATCTCATGGTAGGCGACATCCGTACCCACCCCAAAGAACAAAGAGGGTCTAGATGGTCGGAAAATAGAACGGGATGGCTGCCAATGGCAGCCACCCACAAGGAAGAAGAAAAGACACTGTAGAGATATTTTTGTTTTGCTAATCTAATTTCGTCAACCAACCTGATTACCTAAATACCAACCATTGTTATTAAAATTGAACACAATGCATTAATTTTATTATTACAACATTTGTTAACATATCGACCCACTTATAGTAAATCTGTCATCATGGTAAATTGAAAAACACTTGGTAAAGACATCAGAAGAAGCATCTACTTTCGTTTTATTGACCGGCGTCCCTTACAACACCACAAACAAA
The DNA here is from genome assembly GCA_030674115.1 of Micraspis discolor. Lineage (NCBI taxonomy): Eukaryota > Metazoa > Arthropoda > Insecta > Coleoptera > Coccinellidae > Micraspis > Micraspis discolor. The sequence continues at coordinate 5,684 of JARTUT010000264.1, forward strand.
AGGGAAAGTCTAGTTTGTTAAAGGAGAATCCTGCTGGTAATGCGGTGAAGTCATAAATGTGATTTTTTACTTATGTTTTAGTTCCTGGCCAGCTGTGAGAAAGGAACTGTTAAGACTGTCCTAAACAATAGGGTTGATACACCTCAAAATGATTACTGTACCCAAATTCAAAGGGCGTTAGCGTGACCCATCCAGTAGTTACCACCAAAAGAGTTCCCTGAACTATTAGAAATTACCCACGAACTGATACCTACGTAAATGTGAGAATACATCTCATGCTTTGTTATAAGAAGATCTTGGTTCGCTCCCATATTAGGTAGCAATGTGATCAAACTTCAAAGGAGCGACTGTAACATCCTAGGTTTTTTATAAAAAAATCGTAGTCTCATTTCACCCTATGTTGAGACGCCACTGCCCCACGTACCCCGAAAAGAGTTGATGGTCAAAATACATTCTATGGTTAGAACTTGGAAGTTAGCCGACTGCGTGTCAGGGAACCGGCGGAAGGAAGGAATCGAAGATGGTGTTGATTATTATCAGTTTACTGCTGGCGAATTAAGTCCTTTTTCGGTTTTAGTGAGGTGTGTGAGTGCAAAACCGAAGCCATTGCTACATTGAGTGCCGCTCGAATCTATTTTTCAGGTAGAATTCAGATTAATTTAATTATTATGAACGACCCATCCAGTTTACTAACCCTTTTGTTGGCAAACAACGTTGGAATTCTCATTGTTTCAGGAAATTTAGTGTTTTCGTATCTATGCCATTATTATAAATTGTTTCCTCAACTATTGTTTAATTTAATGATGTATTATTAGGTTGTTTTTGGGCATTTGTCATTAATACTGTTGTCTTGTGAATGTAATTTTTGTTTACATCATGCTTTGTTTGATTTCATATAACTATTTCTTTGTTCACATAATGCTTTGTTTAACTTCATATAACTATTTCCTTTGTTCACATAATGCTTTGTCTAATTTCATATCTTTATTTTTGTTCATACAATGTTTTGTTTGATTCATATAACTCTATTTTTTGTTCTCATAATGCTTTGTCTGATTCATATAACTTAATTCCTTTGTGCACTTAATACTTTGTTTGATTCATGTAACTTTTTAGCATGTGATTCTATCATTTTCGATATTATTGCCTTTGCAGTTCAGCTGTCTAATAACAATGAATGCGTTATTTTCAGCTTTTACAATGTGTTACTGAAGTGTAACCGATCAACTTTATTTACTGTACCCTTGGTGCAATAGGTTGCCCATCGCTCTGTAGTTCTGAGCCTGTGATTAAGCAGGAACGTATGGAGACCTCCACTAGTGGTAGTACTAGTATGGTCAATATGGAATAATGGATGTAACCAGTTACGTGCACTGGTGTTATATCAAAGGTTAACGTTGTTGAGTTACCCTATCTCATGTTATCATTATGCATGTCTTGTACTGTTGTTCTTGGTCATTTTACTGTGTAATGTACTTGCCTTACTAGTCATGGTTATTGTTGTGTATATTTCGTACTGTGTTAACTTATTCTTCTTACTGTCGTGATGTATCTTGTTGTCGTTATGTATATTTCCTTCGGTTGATTATGTAGATTTCTACTCTATTATTAATATTGCTTATGATCGTTTACCATACCTGTCTCTGCTATTTATGTCCATAATGCATTCTGGTTCTTATTATTTACTTGTGATTGATATTCTATGAAGATTTGTTGTTCATTTATGCCATGATCTCGTACTGGTATTTATTTATCTATATGCTCGCATTACCTGATATTTCATTTAGGGTCTCGAGATTGTGGACCATTCCTATACTGTAGTATGAGATTTCTTAGGTTCCTGGATCGAAGGCCTTGGGGGCGGTTCCGGCCTTAAGGCAGGAACCGTTACTGACATGTGCTATAAGGCATGAGAGAATATATTTTTATATCAACCGCGAAACTTTTGTCTTTTTGGACCGCCGCTGGAACCCATGACCTTTCCCGTGTTCCCAATTCCTTAGCTCATACAATAAGATGGCTCACATACCTGGGGCCGTGACCATGACGATGGTCATAATTAGTCGTTTACTTATTGGCCATGATTATTATCCTGTTGCATTTTAAAAACATTTGCCATGATTATTAATTCTTGTTGTACCATTAAGGCCATATTTAACATGTTACTATACTCATTATGGAAGTTGCTCTGATTATCCTGATTATCGTCTGTGCTGTATTGTTATAGTTTCTTTTCTTGGATTGTTATACTCACCTTTGCTAACTGTTAATATCTCATCATTTAGTTTTAAACAAGTGCCCTAACACCACCTAAAAGGGGTTTCATGTGCCTGAGGCTTTCCTCTATATTTTTTAGACCCTTAATAAATAGCTGATTGTCTAGGTCTAAATCACATATTTTATTTACCATCTTTGTTTCCCAAATTCATTTTCTCACTAATCTCAATTATCACGAACTTGAATTATTACGTAAACATAATGTAGAGTCTCACCTTTGCTGAACTGATCACATTAAATGGCCAAGCCTTCTTTGTATCTGGAGTCATTCAGACTCCAGTGCCAAAGGTTAGTTTTGAAAATGATATATTTGTCATTCCTTTTTCGAAAGAAAAAGTGGCAAATGTTACAACCTCATCGATCCTGAGACAGCAATAATTTAACATCTGCAAATCTAACCAAAATTATCATGAATCTAAAGAGGAACCAAATTCACACATTTGGAGACATTTTTTCACACCTTCTTGCTACAAATCCACTGGTGATAGGAATCTCCTGCGATAGCCACAATGGCTATAACATACATCTGTATGCGATATATGCGTCCGCTTCTTCAGTATAGAAGAAGTATCAGATCCACTACGGAAACAAATGAAGCAGAAGCCGAAATTCCGTTGACAGAAATTACACTGAGTTCAAAACCACGCCAGCAAATTTTCAACCTTGAACAGCTTTACGCCGAAGGCGAAACAAAACGCCAGACGAGAGACTAACTCGGACGTCAGCACCACTCCCCTGACCATGCTCAATAAAGCATTCAATCCGAGGGTCAGACAATTTAGAAATAGGACATTAATTAGGAAATAGGACAGTAGAAGTAACAGATTGCCAACACTGGAGTTCCAAATATCCTAGCCTGTAGCATTTTTCGTCTTGGGAGTAATGCTCGAAATTCAAAATATAATCCCAAAAATATTCATCTTCGATAACATGGCAGAAACTCCATTCAAATTATTAAACAACCAAAAGTGGATCACGCCGAGCGAGTCGTTGACCGACCGAAATCTGCCGGACTGGCTAGAAACAATTGACGTAACAAGGGACCTAGAAAACGCTCTGATACCAAATATGGCAATGTTATTTTATCGTCATTACTCAATTTAGTATATAAGATTAATTATTGTAATCACTGTGCCATCATTCACCATTAGTTTGATCAATAAACCTCTTCGGCAACTGTAGAGTTAAGACTCCCCTTGAACGTTCTGAGTCTGGTCGTTCAGTTGCCTAAACCTTCGAGCCAAGTGGCGCTGGCGATGGGTGGCGGAGGAGTAAGCAGCTCGCAGGGGGCGGCAAAACGTCGCCGGTGAAGCGAGTTGAGACCATCAATATACGAACGACAGCATCGCATCATGCCGGGCGCGTGCGAGTCGAGTTGACTTGAGATCTTTTGTTTCACGCGTCGGCCCGTGTCCATTCGATGCCTCTTTCGCACCTGGCTGAACATTGTACTGAACTTTGTTTGTTTTAGTGCATTGTGAATTACAAATCACCGCAATCACGCATTACTCGTATGTTTGTTTTATGCGAGTTTTTGGATACGGAACGAAAGTCATTTATGTTAATGTTTCGATCTTTTAAATACTGTTAAAGCTTTTAAAACTAAACATTTAGAACTTTACTTACCCAAATCTTTGAATCTAGCTTTGAAAAATGAAAAAGAGTCAAAGAAAGTGGTGCGGAATTCCCGCAAAAAAGGCGGGAAAGATGCAGATGCGAAGAATTCTCAATGTGCATTACTGAAGTATTTCAGTTCCAGTTCTGGTTCGAAAGTCACATTAACGTCTTCGATGACATCATGCAGCAAAGGAAAAAGTGATTCCAGTGTAAGCATATGATTCCTCCATTTAGAACTGTAAGTGTGCCTAGAATTACTCCAGTTATTTTGTGACTAGACATAACATGTATGGGTTACTCACCACTAATTGCAAGGTTGTAAGGTTCTATATCTTTATCACTAACTGACTCCGAAAAAGCAAAAAATCAAAATATGCCATGTATGTATGTGTGTCTCTTTTAATTGTCAGCCTAAGCTGCTGAACCAAATTTGGATTGAAATTTTACATAAGGGGAGTTTTCGTAAAAATATCTGAATATTTTTTGGATAACTTGATTATTTATTGGTACCTATTATACAAATAAAACATGGTTTCATTTAGCTCAAAAATGGCGCGAAACGATTTTATCAAATCTCTCGTAACTTTATCTTTTAATAACATCTATATTATGACATACTCAGTCCAGTTTTACCGGGAAAACTGTAAAAAAGGTAACTAGTTTGGCAAATCAATTTTGTTTGTACCTTCCTTGGTGAAGTCCGGCAAACCGTAAAAGCTGCGCCAAATTCACTTTGTTTTTTATAGATAAAATAGTTATTTCAAAATTGGGAACTGTGTCCTCCGGCCAATATTCATGAAAAATACATTACACCTTTACAGGCACAAGAAGAAGCATTGCCTGCTGTCGCAGTTGGAAAAAGTTCTGGTTCCACCAAGAAGCAGGTCAACACATGATTGAAATCACCAGAAGATACCTCAAGCATCTAGTCATAAGCCTGCAGAAAAAGTGAATGTTGCCAAAGAAGACGCAACCTGAAATCGTGCCTTCTGCTCCTGCCGAAGTCAAAGATGTGAATCTCTCTCGACGATGTAGGTTGCTGGCCTTCTCCTATGACTGACGGTCAGAACGCCTAGCACGCCTCCCTTGGTATCGCTTGCAAACCCTGACTCGTTGCTGACTGCATCGATTCTATACACGCTGATGTTGTTCACTTGGTGTCTTCAACCAAAGGCGGTACCTGAAAACTGGCCAAAGAGTGGTTCCTACAAAGCCATTATCCTAACGGCGAAAAGGTTCTCCGAACATGGATGGTGTGCTCGCCTTTGAAGCCATATTGTATTGTTTTTCTTCTTGCAAGCTGTTCGGCAATTCCGGCTCGAACTTCGCATCTGAAGAAGGATTTAACAAATGGTGGAAGCTAAATCCAAGAATCGGATAACGCTTTCTGAAAATAGCCTTCCGCCATGAACAGAGCTTCTTGAAATGGAAGGAGTTGGAAGTTCGCCTAAACTGTTAAGCAACCATTGATCAGAAACAACAAGAAGTTTTCGAAAGTGAGGAGAAGAAGTGGAGAGATGTACTGTACAGGTTAAGCTGGAACATTATCCAGTTCTTAGCCAAACAGAATCTGGCCTTCAGAGGACATTCGAGGAGATGATAGTGGCAATCGCGGGAACTTTTTTGGAGTTAGTGCACCTCCCAGCTAAATACGACCCTCTTTTAATGGAACACCTGATGACAAAGATAAAGCTTGGAGCTAGGGTTTCAGTTTTGCATCTGCCTCCAGAAAGCCAGAATGAATTGCATTAACACACTGGGACAGCAAAGTTCGATCCGAAGATTATCCGTCGTATAAATACAACAAGCTAAATATTATTGCGTAATCTTCGATAGAGTACACCAGACATCTCCCCACAATGACCAAATGAGCCCAAGTTCTGCGATACGTGCACTTATCGAAAAGGAGAAAAAGTCGCCGTGGTAGAATCTTTCATTGATTTTCTTTCAGACTGCAAGGAAAAAATGCAGAAGATCTCAGCAACGATATAATCGCGAAGATAACATCAGACAGACTGGACATACAGAATTTGAGAGGACAGGCTTATGACAATCACTGCCACCATGTCCAGGGATCCACAATGGAGTTCAAGCCCGGATTAAAGCACCGAATCCGGAAAGCTATATTTCCGTTGCAGCGCAATGCAAACCACTCACCAAACTTGGCTGGGGTACACGCTGTTTCTGAATCTGCGGATCTCGTGACCGTTTTTGGAACTCTGGAGAAGCTATTTGCCTTCTTTTCTGCCATCAACTGCCTGATGGAACGCTTTGGCTGCCTCTCTACAGGTCGTAAGCAGTAAAACGAGTCACTGAAACGCTGAGCATGTGGCTGTCAAGATGTAAAATAAGTTTGAGGTAGTTCTTGAAATTGTACTGGAACATTGTGGTTATCTCAAACTTTCAGAAACAAGATCAGGAGCCAGTCTTCTCCTGACAGCCATGCAGTCATTTAACTTCCTAACTTTTCTTGGCTTTTGGGGCTGCAGTGCTACACAGGCAGATGACGCACAGATTTACCTACAACAAAGAGGACTTGGTGTGGATAGGTGTGCTCAGAGCTCTGCGCTTTGAAAACCCTTTTAATGGAAAGTAGAAACCGTTTCGTACAAGAAGCAATTGACTTTGCTAAGACTGTCTGCGAAAAACTCGGAATCGAACTCAAAACGAGAAGAATTCGCAGGAAAAAACGCATGCATGGCGATGAATCTTCTGAAGATGCAGCTTTGTCTCACGAACAGGAAATCCGACGAGAGGTGTTCGCATCATTCGACAAGATCATTCAAGAAATGACGACTCGATTCCAGCAACTTCAAGAAATATCGGACAAGTTCGGATTTTTGATGCCAGCAAAACTTTTGGACAGCGAGTTCGAGGTGATCTTTCCCATGTATTAGAAGACATAGACAGGGACGAGTTTCAGATGGAGCGGAAGCGACTCCAGCAGTTTGTTGCCTGTTCTGAATCAGACGAAAATATAAGTGGTAAAGGACCACTGGAGCTCCTCCAGTTCATTCAAAAACTAAATCTCGGAATTTCGGTTCCAAATATAGTCGTCTTGATTCGTATATATTTGACTTTAGCGATTAGTGTTGGTTGTGAGAGAAGTTTCTCGAAGTTGAAGCTAATAAAAGATGACCTCAGATCTACTATGAGCACCGCTGACTATCAAATTTGGCTAGATTGTCGATTGAACAAGAATTGGCTGCTAATATTGATTTTGACAAAGTTATTTCTGACTTCGCTGCAATTCGGTTTTTACTTTGTTAATGATATTGAATATACAGTTAAACCAGTGAACTCTTTTTCTAATACCATCACACATAACCCAATAAAGAACATTTGTGAGAGTCAGTATTAGGTTTTTCATATTTTTATTGTTTATTACTTTTCATCACACTAAAAATGTTTGGGTGTGGAAGTTGTAGTAAAGACAGGAATTTTAATCCGAATTTATCATTCCATAGATAAATGTATAGTAAGAAACGAAGTATTTAGTTATTCACATGTTCAGTCGCGTAGAAAGTTTTAATAAGGAAGTTATCAATGAGATTATCATATAATAAAATGAGGTTTTCTTGAATTAAGGTTCCCAGATGACGATGAAAGAAGAATTTGGGCTTTGTTGGGATGGTCAAGTATTTGCCCAAAGAAATCAATTTTCATTTGTTCAGATCTTTTTGACCCTACAGAATAGCTGGGCATTAACCTTAATACGTTAATCGTTAATTAACGAAGTTAACATTTTGAGTAACGGATTAACTGTTAAGTTAACTTTTAAAAATGTTAACGGACATGTTAACTTCCGTTAATATGCAGAAGTCCGTTAATCGTTAATCCAATGGCACGGACCTCGGCGCGGCGCGAAATACAGGATCAGACAAGTATGTGTCGAGTGACGGGCGTCACGTGGCAGCGTGTGAAACAAAAACAAAACTAGATATATTTTGCCGGCGCGGTGGTGAGATAACTGCAACGTATTTTTTTTCGTTTGATCATTTCGTTACTTAGCGCCCATGCTTACAGTGACGCGTGTATTTTGTTTATTGTTATTATAAATTACTGTCAGTGATCATTTGCGTATAGAGAAGAGTGAATAACTGTAATTTAAAAGTGTAATGTGCAGTGTAGTTATCAAAACCATATCATGGAAGACATGGACTTGGATTCCAGCGGTCCTGACGAGAATCCATGGCCACATTTGACTGAGTATGTGGAATTTGTATCCAGATCGGGCCAGCAAATACTTTTGCGTGTAAGCGATGCTTGCCGAAAGACACCAAAATAAAAGTTTATGTATCAAGCCTGAATAATTTGAAACAACATGTAAGAAGGGTACACGAGTCACAGTACGTACAGTTTGAAGAGATTGTTAAGGCGGGCTCTAACCGGGCAAGCCAAAAGGAGAACTCATTCTGACAACAATGATGAAAGCACAAGTAGTAGTAATCCTAATAAAAGAAGAATACAACAGGGTCGACAGCTGAGCATCGCGGAATCGTTCGGAATTGCAGCTACGGGCAGCGGTGTACCCCAAGCCAAAGTGGATAAATGTATAGTAAATTTATTTGTTTCAAACATGATTCCTTTACATGTTGTCGAAAGCAAGTCTTTTGTGCCTTGGTTAACACGTTAAACCCGAGCAAAAATTCAATTTCAAGAAGAACTTTGGGTAGACGCATTACTGACGAACACATTAAATTGAAGCAACACCTGATTAGGTAAGTAAGTAAAATAATTAACTATTTTCTATTTATTTTTAAAAATAAATGTCGTCCTACGTACGTAGGTATAATTTTATTTGAAAAAGGGTAAAATAATTAGGGTTTCATAAAATAGGTATACCTACGTGCATATACATATGTATATAATTCTCCTTTATTATCATAGCATTTTTAGCGTAATGTGTTTATAATTTGAATTTCAGTTTTACTTGGAAAAATTGATTGGGTGGCAACGACGGCTGACTGTTGGTCAGCTCTAACAAAAGTTATTTGGGCATGACAGTTCACTGGTTGGATCCTATCACAAGAGCCAGAATGCAAGCAGTATTAACGTGCATACGCTTAAGGTCATCATACATACGACGTTCTGGCCCAAGCAATAGATATTCACTATGAATTTCACATAGATAAAATCACAAGGTCAGTTAAATCTATTTTTGGTTTTTTTATTATCGTACATATACAAGTGAAACCATGTACTTACAGTGATGTGGATCAGTAACATAATCCTTAAGTCTGACAAACCTTCGCTGCAGACGGGGCCATAAATCATAATGGGGTTAGTGCTGCGCGTGTGCGCGCAACATAGTGGAGTCGAAAACGGCTATGTGAGGGACAGCATTTTTGGAAAATCTGTTTTTAAATGCCTTGTATAGATAAAAACGAATGAGCTGGTTATAAATATAAAAGGTTTTGATTCTATTCTGAGTTGACGCTAATTATGGGATATATAATATGGGAATCTTTTTTTATTTTATAAGCATTACCTACCTATTTAGGAACTTCAACTCGTAATTGTCAAAAGGATAATTTTAAAAAAAATGTTAGAAATAATATTCTGAGCTCAAGCGCGTATTGTTATCGATAATTTGTTTTATTTTCTAATTAATAAAATATACACCCAGGTAAGATTTCGTAGTCGCAACAGCCGACCATTTTGAATTCCATCATATGACTTTGATTATTCATGCAGTTGATGCATATTCTAAATTCGGTTCGGTTGTTTGCGTACTACAGAGTCTTTACTCAGGTGTAATTTTTATTGATAAGAGGAGTAAATCTTTTGATCCGAAATAAAGGAAAATCCAGAAAAGAATTAAGAGATATGTATGAAAAATTAAGAACTGCGCGTTACTCACTTAAGATCCGTGAAGTCGAAGGCGAAAAGCATTCGCTGCACCGCTCCGATGATTTGTTGGCCCGTCTGCAGCGAACGATTGCACAGACTATATAAGATAGTTACAATAAATGTGAATGTGAGTTTTTAGTTTGTTACGCTTTCATGTAAACTGCTGAGCCGATCGACAGGCGAAATTTTGAAGCCTATATTCTCAAAGGTGGTTTGCGAGCGCATCTCGATATTTATGTAATGGGTAATGATCTTTATAATGAATCTGCTGTAGGCTACCTTAATACGTCGCTGGCTTAATTTATATTTTAGGACAACCACGGATAATGGCAGTAACTTTGTAGTGTTAGCATGTGCAATTCAGCTGAGGGAGATTCGATAATACTACCAGAGTTGCTATCAGCGTGATTTAGAGTCTGAGTCTGACCCTGATTCTTAAGCAATAATCTTTGTAAATCCAAACTCAGAAGCAGAAAATGGATGTAGAATTTATTTCTGTAGAAAACATACTGAGTGGCCTCCTGATCAGGTCTCAGTGCAAATGGAAATCAACCGAACAGATATTAGAAAACTTTAATACTTTGTCCAATATCTGAGATGCGCCTGCACATACGCTCAATCTGATCGCAGAAACAAAGATGTAGATGCTGCCTTCAAATAACTGGGTTTCTCAAGACTCCCTACAAAGTGCCTTCATCCAAGGCACGTACTCTCTGGGAATCCTCAGCAATCATAGTACAGTAGCAGCAGATATCATTCACGCTGAATTGGGCAGACGACTTGTCCTTCCAAATACGACGAGGTGTGGGAACTCCTTGTATGATGGGCATATTGTAGTTCTCAACGGTATGCTGGAAACAAAAGGCCTTCTTCTCCACTAGAGCAGAGGCTCAACTAAAATTCCCCTACTTTCAATGACTGGAAAGATGTAACTGTAATGAAGGAGTACGCAAAGGAGTAAATTTATATATGTATATAGTTTAAGTTAACGTTTTTCATAAACTTCTTTCAAATGATCAAAGCAGATAACTGTAATGTAAGATATTCGCAAAAGGAGTAAATTTATATATGTATATAGTTTAAGTTAACGTTTTTCATAAAGTTGTTTTCTCTCGACATCAAACTGATATGTATATTAAATACTTTCATTTACAGGTTATGGCACCTGTCTGCGAATGCCCTGATCGCATCCAAGGAGAAGCTCAAGCATATCTCGGATCACTATCTGATTAGACGATTGCAGCAACTGTCTATAAGTTAAAAAATATTAAATCTAAGGCCTAGTAAATTGTACAGGCCATTTATGCCAATGGTCCTTATTAAATGTGCATAGAGAAAATGTTTGGATTCACTCCTGAATGACGAACAGTGCCTACTTGCTGTGGCATTTCACCCAAAGTTTCGGTTGATATGGCTGGAAACGTATTATGACAGCAGTAAGAATGGATGCAGTAGTAAGTGGCATCGGCAATAAAAGGTAAGATGCTCTAATACAATGGGCATATGGAAAATAAGATAATTTAATATAGCAGTAAGGGCGGTGGAAGTAATGGTGAGAATAAATGATGAAGGATGATGAGGATGACTTTTCTGCTCTGTCACCATTCTATAAAGTGAAAAAAAAAAAAAAAAAAAAAAAACCAAAGAGCCCCAACTCTGCAAAGAATAAAGCGCAAAGTCTAGCTCCCAATGTGGCTGAGACATGAAATCAAAGATCTCGTTCAACGATGCCTGCATTCCTCCGAGGAACAGATATTCATAAATCTCTTCATTAAATACAATACCGCTATACCCTCAAGCGCTGCAGTTGAACGGTTAAGTGTTCCTTCCATGGGTAAAGACATTTTAACACCTAAAGAGCCTCTCTTTCGGACGCGAAACTTCGACATGTTAATGTTTATGAAGGGAATATAATCTAATGCCCGACGATTAAATTACAGTGAATGGAAACTACTTTCAACGTATTTTAAAACGCGTATTTATTTACTTTTAAAATTTTCTATCGACATTTCGGTCCTCCTCTTCGGCAACCATCATTTTCAAAGATGATGACAAGCCGTCTGTAAATAATATCGAATTCAAAATTAGTTTCGTGTCTACCTGGCATTGATACTCGCCACATTTGGAAAAGCTTTCCTATTTTACTTGAATAAGATAGGGGCTCTAGCCGCTTCCTACAGGTTGTGCGGGAGCAAGGATTAAGATCAACTACAGATTTGAATTATGCAAGTATTGTGTTTTATTTCATAACCTGTTAACTTCAGAACCCATACCAATGGCAAGTTTTATAAGTTCACAAACGTAATAGAAATGCAACTTTTCGACATACCTATTAACGGATTAACGATTAACGTTAACTTCGCGTTAACTCTTCCGAAATTTAACGCCTTAACGTTTAATCAGAAGCTAACTTTTATTGTAGCGGATGGGTCGACTAACGAAGTTAACTATTTGTTTAACGGTGCCCAGTTTATGCCTGACAGATAATGCAGATACGAGTAAAGGAAAAAATATTCTATATGAAAGTTACAAGGGATATTCTCAAGAGATTTCAAATGAGGCAGAATCTTAATGAGGAGCCAAACAATCGACATCTATTAAAATGGAACGCTATTCATCCATATATCTGCTGTCCTGACATTCATCCACAAACTGATAATATTGAATGACTATATTAATGATAAAGACATCAACATCCTCAACACTTTAACTGGCTGATTATCTAAATAATAAATCCTTCCAAATAGATCAGGTTGAATAGATGCTGGAGGTCGATAAGAAGCGTTATGCCAATCCTCACATTATTCCTGAAATAATCAGTAGAAAGTATAACCCTCAAATGCTTAGTCTAAGAAAAATCTACGACAAAGTCCCAGCAATTAAAGAATCCTAATGAAGACAATAACACATACAGTGAAATGAGAAATATTGAACTCACCTAATGAATCCAATGTCCAATTTGCTATGAATTATTTTTTTTGAGCGAGGAAATTCAAAACAGTGAGTTCATTTCTCTCCATTTGTGTTGTTCACATTTCGTGAAAATGTTCTGCAAAGATATTGATAATATTTTTGGTGGTAATACAAGTATTCAGAATATACTGAAAGATTTAATAGGATACTGCATGGTCTTGAAGAATTTTTCAAGTATTGAAGAATGGATTATGAATATTTTGTTATTTTATGTAGCCCACACTACAACACAGATGTGGAAAAATCTATGCATAAACTCATTCAAGATACAAAGAAATGATTATTTTATCTCTGACAAGAACGAAAAATACCAACCTCAGACATGCCAGACGACAAGGATTCTCCAGAGAATTCTGTGGCGAAACACAGCCAGTTTTATAAATATTTTAGGAGAATAACAAGTTACATCACGGTCAAGGAAGAAGGAGGTGACAAAAATGAGTTTTATAATCCTAAATTTTGGCAAGTAATTTTGAAAAAGTATATGCCATTTTGCCACTGTGGTCAGCAGTTATGTTGACAAAATTCGGAAGAGACAGAATAAGTAACGCTCCAGTTGAGAACTATTTTAACATATTGAAGAATAAAGTTTTAGACGGGGAAAGAAATTTGAAGTGTTCCAGATATGTTAGAGCTTGAGAGAATTAGTTTTGTCTCTTTCTAAAGAAATAGATTGTGTCATCCAAAAAGTAGTCTGACTGGTCGGGTATTCAAAAGAGATGAAGCAGTTTGGAGAAGAAGAAAATCGCTGTTTAAAGGTCACTTTGAGGGTCGCCATCTGAAGATTCTATCTGAGAAATTACGGAAAGAAAATAATACTAAAGAAATAAGCATCCCAATTTGTCAATACTGCTGTGAAGGATCTCTGGACAGGACTGCTACCGGTTGGGTTCAATGTGACCAATTCAATCATTGGGTGCATCAACTGTGCGAATCAGAGAGAACTTTCACTGGGGAGTTTATATGTAAGATATGTGAGAACTCGGGCAGAAAAACAATTTCGAATGAATATCAAGATGAGGCTATACATGTTACGACAATGAAGTTTTACTCCAACGGACTCATTGAAGATCTGAAGTATTACCAGAAATTACCGAATGGTCGAGGATACGTGATTGCCATTCTTGAAAATGCATATAAGAAATTGCCTCTCGCAGATTATCTGAGTCTGAATGACAAGCAATGGCTCACTGATTATGTGATAGATTATATTTTGAATCTGTATAATAAGGAGGGGAATTTTCAAATTGTAGAGGCTGCCCTTCATGCACAATTTATTTTCAGTGAGCCAGAACATTCATTTTTGAAGAACTTCATCATATCGAAAAATGAATTGTATATACCTCTATTAGTCAATTCCAACCATTGGTTTGCAGTGCTCATCAACATTTCTAAAGGGAATTTTCATTCTTAGATCCTTATGGTGAAGAGCGATCAAAACAGTTCATTATCTTACACAATTTATTAATTATTTGAAAAAGCAAGCAATTAGAAAACCTACAACATCACGAAAACTGGACAATAAAGAACAAAAAGCACATTAAACAAAACGACACCTTTAATTGTGGAGTATACATTATTTATTACTTCAAACAAATGAAGGAAAACAAATCTTTGGAAGAATGGATCGACATCAACGAGCTGAGAAAGCAATTTCAACATGAAATCTTGAAATATTCTATGTCTATGAAAATATATGTCTCTTATGTGGAAATATTGAAAATAAACCCTATTTAACTTGTAGGACCTGTTCAAGAATATTCCACACTAAATGCATTCTAGATGAAGAAATAAGGAACGGAATTTGTAAACTAAGGTAACTGACCCAAAATCAGACAATGTCCATAATTTCGACACGCTTCTCAAAAAACCTTTCAAATAAGAAAACTATTCAATAAAACCACACTCTGAATAACTCATATGCAACAGAAAACTTATTTCTTACTCTGTTGGAGGGCTTATTGCTGTCAATCCAGTATGAAAACAAAATAATAATATTAGGTGCAGATTTTAACGTTGATCTTAAGAATGAAAGCAAATATAATACTGAATTGACATCACTTCTATATTCCTTTTCATTGGAAAACATATACATGAATATACAAGAATAATTGGTAACTCTAGAAGTAGTATAGATAACATATTTTCCAACGTAACTTCAAATGTAATAAGCAGTGTAATTTTCAACCATATCTCTGATCACAGTGCACAGAAAATATTGTTCAATATTGAAGTCGAGAAAATAAGTAAAACTAAACAAATAAGAGTGTACTCTGATCAGGCAAAACTGGACTTCTTAGAGGAACTAGGAGAACAAAACTGGAAAAGTGTTCACGAGGTCGAACCTCATTTTGTCAATAAACAATGGGACTGTTTTTCGAGGATGTTTATCAGTATTTTTGAAAATTACTTCCTTAAGAAAACGATAATTTTGAGAAACAAAAGACAAAAGAAATTTTTAATAATAATCCACAATTGATGCAGTGCAAGAAAAATTTAGATATGTTATTCACTTTAACTTATTATGATGAACGATATAAGTCATTGTACAAAAATGAAAAAGGAAATATGATGATATGTTAATTGAGCTGAAAAAGAACATTATAATAATAAAATTGTAACATCTGACAATAAGAACAAAACAATGTGGAATGTTGTAAGCATATTCAAGGGAAAATATCCAATGGGAAGAATGCCAATTAACTGGATCTCCTGAGTATATCTCAGAATCATATAACAACTTTCTGAACAATATAATTCCTAAAATGATTCATAAAAATATAGCTTGTAACTTTTCTTGCCATGTTAATACAGATACTTCCATGTATGTAAGACCCTTTACACCATCAGAAATCAAAGAATTAGGAAATAAGTTGAAGAATAAAATGAGTAGTGGTAGTGATGAAATTCCTATATCTATTGTTAAGCTTAGTATGGACTCTGTTACTGATGTTTTGTGCTTCATACTGAACAATTCACTGAGGTTTGGCATATTTCCTGACCAACTCAAATTAACCACGATAATACCAATTTTTAAAGCAGGGAACCCAGATGAATTTGAAAATTATAGACCAATCAGTCTCTTAAATAGTTTCTCCAAAATCTTTGAGTTAGCTATGGCCACCCGTATTATAGATTATTTCAACAACTGTAATCTTTTAGTCTTTCTCAGAATGGCTATTTGAGAGGTAAGGTAACTGACCCAAAATCAGACAATGTCCATAATTTCGACACGCTTCTCAAAAAACCTTTCAAATAAGAAAACTATTCAATAAAACCACACTCTGAATAACTCATATGCAACAGAAAACTGTAATTGAGAGGTGCCAAACAGTTTTCTGTCTTATCGACATTGAAGTTAGAAAACATAACCCCAATTGCATCCAAGTTAGCCGCGCTTCGCTCTGTCGTGTGACAACCCTGAGCTAGTACTAAGGTAAGACGATTTTCGTCTAATTTCATCGTATTGTTTTTTGGATTTTACATGGGATATTCTTGATAGATATTTTTTCCAGTCTCAATATAGGGTAGACTGGGTACGGTTGTAACGGGGTACGATTGTAACAGCTCAAATATTTTAGAAACTATACGCGGTACGGGAAGGGGTACAAGGAGGAGGTCACGCGGGTTGCAAGTCCCGACATATTTCTCAGTGTTGCGTCGCACTCCGCGCGCTCATTACGCGTACAGAGGAGCCTATTGTGTTTAGCCGCGCAAAAGTAAGTATTTTTGATGAATTTCTTTACGATATTATTTGATTGTTTGTGTAATAATCGTATTTGAGTATTTTAATTCATAATTGTTGTATTTCAGTGATTAAAACACGCTGGTTCATTTAAGTATAGGTTATTATATCACGCCCTGTGGCTATGTTGTTTCCAAAATGGTGGGGTGGGTACGGTTGTAACGATTTTTGTGGGTACGGTTGTAACAATAGTTTTATTATATTTTTCATTGCAGATGCCTAGGAAACGTGTAAGAAAGACTTCAAGAGGTGAAAGCGACTTATTGTTGTACAAAACGCTTATGAAGAAGTCAAAATAGGAACTTCTTTGAGACGAGCTGCAGAGAAATATGGCATAAACTATGTATCTCTATTGAGATATAAGCGAAGAGGGATGCTGCAAATAAAGATGACCAAGACCAGGAAGAAACTGTAAGAATGGGATACGTGGCTCACAACAGAGTTTTCACAGATGATCAGGA
>JARTUT010000699.1:0-2500 GCA_030674115.1 Micraspis discolor
CTGAAACTTAAAGGAATTGACGGAAGGGCACCACCAGGAGTGGAGCCTGCGGCTTAATTTGACTCAACACGGGAAACCTCACCAGGCCCGGACACCGGAAGGATTGACAGATTGAGAGCTCTTTCTTGATTCGGTGGGTGGTGGTGCATGGCCGTTCTTAGTTGGTGGAGCGATTTGTCTGGTTAATTCCGATAACGAACGAGACTCTAGCCTGCTAACTAGGCGTATTAGACATCCTCAAAGGCCCCGATTTCGGTCGGCGGGTTTTTACTGTCTGCGTACATTATATTCTTCTTAGAGGGACAGGCGGCTTCTAGCCGCACGAGATTGAGCAATAACAGGTCTGTGATGCCCTTAGATGTTCTGGGCCGCACGCGCGCTACACTGAAGGAATCAGCGTGTCTTCCCTGGCCGAGAGGCCCGGGTAACCCGCTGAACCTCCTTCGTGCTAGGGATTGGGGCTTGCAATTGTTCCCCATGAACGAGGAATTCCCAGTAAGCGCGAGTCATAAGCTCGCGTTGATTACGTCCCTGCCCTTTGTACACACCGCCCGTCGCTACTACCGATTGAACGATTTAGTGAGGTCTTCGGACCGGTACGCGGTGGCGTTTCGGCGTCACCGCTGTTGCTGGGAAGATGACCAAACTTGATCGTTTAGAGGAAGTAAAAGTCGTAACAAGGTTTCCGTAGGTGAACCTGCGGAAGGATCATTAACGATATAATAAGTGTTTCGTAATTTATTACGTTCAACACATACATTATATTCAGTTGAATTCCGAAATTTCCATCGTCGATCATCAATTGGACTCTTCGTTGACGTCTTTCGATCGGATGCCTTCCTTAGCTGTATGCGGGAGCGGCGCCGTGAGATTAATTCAGATGCATCGTTGTTGTCCGATCGACGTTAAAGAACCTCGCCTTTTCCGGACCGGGCAGCTTCCGTTTATCTGATGAACGGGACGCGTTCGTCCATCGGAGAGAGAGACTCCATAATGGAGCAGTATCTGCCGATAGCTGATCGAACCGTCTGCGTTGTCGCTAAAATGGATCTTGCCGGCCACGGGAGGCGAGTAGAACGATAAGAGGTCTGGTATCGGATCGGGATGCCGATCAAATCGGGTACCTAAGGACCCTATGACGATATGGATCGTATACGTGTCCCCGCGGCACGGTGAAGAATTTCGACGACATTGGTGGACGTCGCCCGTAACTACGCTGATGACGACCGAACGGCCCCCCCGACATAAGGCACCGTCAACGGATCCGAGAGGGTCCGCGGCACGGAGACATGTCGGTGTAAGGCGGCTGTTCGGATCGGTCTCCTCTTTACGGCGCGATGTAGCCCGTGTCTCGAATTCGAGGTACCGTCAACGGGGACCGCCGGCTATACGCATCGATCGTATACGTGTTCTCGCGGCACGGCGAAGAATAACGACGACATTGGTGGACGTCGCCCGTAACTACGCTGATGACGACCGAACGGCCCCCGACATAAGGCACCGTCAACGGATCCGAGAGGGTCCGCGGCACGGAGACATGTCGGTGTAAGGCGGCTGTTCGGATCGGTCTCCTCTTTACGGCGCGATGTAGCCCGTGTCTAGTTTTCGAGGCACCGTCAACAGGAACCGCTAGTTATACGCATCGATCGTATACGTGTCCTCGCGGCACGGAGAAGAATTTCGACGACATTGGTGGACGTCGCCCGTAACTACGCTGATGACGACCGAACGGCCCCCGACATAAGGCACCGTCAACGGATCCGAGAGGGTCCGCGGCACGGAGACATGTCGGTGTAAGGCGGCTGTTCGGATCGGTCTCCTCTTTACGGCGCGATGTAGCCCGTGTCTCGAATTCGAGGTACCGTCAACAAGGACCGCCGGTAATACGCATCGAACGTATACGTGTTCTCGCGGCACGGCGAAGAATTTCGGCGACATTGGCGGACGTGGCCCGTAACTATGCTGATGACGACCGAACGGCCCCCCCGACATAAGGCACCGTCAACGGATCCGAGAGGGTCCGCGGCACGGAGACATGTCGGTGTGAGGCGGCTGTTCGGATCGGTCTCCTCTTTACGGCGCAATGTAGCCCGTGTCCCGTATTCGAGGCACCGTCAACGGGAACCGCTAGTTATACGCATGTCTAGTAGGTGTCCGCGGAACGGAAAACCGTTCCGAAGGCTTTAAAGATTTCGCCCGAAACGATCGCTCCGTTCCGTCTAGCTCGCTCTTATGCTGAGCGGAGACGGAAGGTCCGACCATTCCTCAACGGACTGAGAGACGTCGACTGTCGCGACGCCCCGTTACATTAGCGTCATGAATATGAGCACTATAAGCGGGGATTGTTGCAGACTTCGGTCTCGAATGTCCCACGATAACCGCAACTGATAAGATGGCATGAATTTACGAGTTGCAGTCGTTCCCAAGTTCGCGTGACCACAAAGACGCGAGCGTGCGAGCGCTGCGATCGCTTCGTCGGCTCCGGCTACTCTCTTCTCCC
>JARTUT010000699.1:10000-17500 GCA_030674115.1 Micraspis discolor
ACACCTATCATACATCGCGTTAGATGAAGTCGATACGCTTTCGGAGTCTTTGAAAAAAATTTTTCTCAACGCAATATAACGCGGTCCATGACCGATCCGGCACGAATATGCTAAACGCAATATAACACCGAACAGTCCGTTCGGGCCGTCTGAGGGTCATCTGGGTGTATCTAGACATATATAGGGGCATGGTGGTCGAGAGAGGTGTAAACGCAAAGCGATCTTGAAACACCGAGAGGCGTCCGATCCGATGGCAATGGGATCGTAGGTCGCTGTTTCGGTCGAAATAGAAATCTCGAAAGCACCGACGTCGTATCGGTCCCATAGTAGAAGTTATTCTATACGACCGAGTCGGGTGGTACGAAAGTCCGAGATTCCGTATTATTAGTTTCCGATCGATACATGAACGTAAGAACGACGAACGAACGTCTGTTATATTGCGTTATATAAGATCCGAATGCATCCTCAGTCCGTAAAAATTATTTTCGCTAAACGCAATATAACCCGGTACGAACTACGATGTTCGTACCGGATCGGTTCACCGAACGGGAAGATGTAAGTCCGTAAAAACTACGCGAACACCTATCATACATCGCGTTTGATGAAGTCGATACGCTTTCGGAGTCTTTGAAAAAAATTTTTCTCAACGCAATATAACGCGGTCCATGACCGATCCGGCACGAATATGCTAAACGCAATATAACACCGAATAGTCCGTTCGGGCCGTCTGGAGGGTCATCTGGGTGTATCTAGACATATATAGGGGCGAGGTGGTCGGGAGAGGTGTCAACGCAAAGCGATCTTGAAACACCGAGAGGCGTCCGATCTGATGGCAATAGGATCGTAGGTCGCTGTTCCGGTCGAAAAAGAAATCTCGAAAGCACCGACGTAGTATCGGTCCGATAGTAAAAGTTTTTCTATACGACCGAGACGGGTGATACGAAAGTCCGAGATTCCTTATTAATCGATTCCGTACGATGTATGAACGTAAGAAAGACGAACGAACGTCTGTTATATTGCGTTAAGTAAGATCCGAATGCATTCTCAGTCCGTAAAATCGATCTCGCTAAACGCAATATAACACCGAATAGTCCGTTCGGGCCGTCTGGAGGGTCATCTGGGGTATCTAGACATATATAGGGGCATGGTGGTCGAGAGAGGTGTCAACGCAAAGCGATCTTGAAACACCGAGAGGCGTCCGATCTGATGGCAATAGGATCGTAGGTCGCTGTTCCGGTCGAAAAAGAAATCTCGAAAGCACCGACGTAGTATCGGTCCGATAGTAAAGTTTTTCTATACGACCGAGTCGGGTGATACGAAAGTCCGAGATTCCTTATTAATCGATTCCGTTCGATGTATGAACGTAAGAAAGACGAACGAACGTCTGTTATATTGCGTTAGGTAAGATCCGAATGCGTTCTCAGTCCGTAAAAATCGATTTCGCTAAACGCAATATAACACCGAATAGTCCGTTCGGGCCGTCTGGAGGGTCATCTGTGGGTATCTAGACATATATAGGGGCGAGGTCGAGAGAGGTGTCAACGCAAAGCGATCTTGAAACACCGAGAGGCGTCCGATCTGATGGCAATAGGATCGTAGGTCGCTGTTCCGGTCGAAAAGAAATCTCGAAAGCACCGACGTAGTATCGGTCCGATAGTAAAAGTTTTTCTATACGACCGAGACGGGTGATACGAAAGTCCGAGATTCCTTATTAATCGATTCCGTACGATGTATGAACGTAAGAAAGACGAACGAACGTCTGTTATATTGCGTTAAGTAAGATCCGAATGCATTCTCAGTCCGTAAAAATCGATCTCGCTAAACGCAATATAACACCGAATAGTCCGTTCGGGCCGTCTGGAGGGTCATCTGGGGTATCTAGACATATATAGGGGCATGGTGGTCGAGAGAGGTGTCAACGCAAAGCGATCTTGAAACACCGAGAGGCGTCCGATCTGATGGCAATGGGATCGTAGGTCGCCGTTTCGGTCGAAAAAGAAATCTCGAAAGCACCGACGTAGTATCGGTCCGATAGTAAAGGTTTTTCTATACGACCGAGTCGGGTGATACGAAAGTCCGAGATTCCTTATTAATCGATTCCGTACGATGTATGAACGTAAGAAAGACGAACGAACGTCTGTTATATTGCGTTAGGTAATATCCGAATGCGTTCTCAGTCCGTAAAAATCGATTTCGCTATACGCAATACAACACCGAATAGTCCGTTCGGGCCGTCTGGAGGGTCATCTGGGGCTTACCAGACATATATAGGGGCATGGTGGTCGGGATAGGTGTAAACGCAAAGCGATCTTGAAACACCGAGAGGCGTCCGATCTGATGGCAATGGGATCGTAGGTCGCCGTTTCGGTCGAAAAGGAAATCTCGAAAGCACCGACGTCGTATCGGTCTGTTGGTAAAAGTTTTTTACACGACCGAGTCGGATGGTACGAAAGTCCGAGATTCCGTATTAATCTTTCCCGTAAGATGATGTATGATCGTAAGAAAGACGTACGAATGTATGTGGATGAAATCGACATGCATTCAGAGTCCGTAAATATTATTTTTCTTAACGCAATATAACTCAGAATTTTCCGTTGGGGCCGTCTGGAGGGTCATCTGGGGTCTCCAGACATATATAAGGGGTGAGAAGACAGAGAGGTCATAACCGTCCATAGTTATGTGGGTTCCAACATGAGAGTTCTTTGATGGATTATCAGTTGGATCGAGGTAGACCGGAAAAGTCACACTGCCCCGGCGATGACAGATTCTATGCGGAAGATATTGTCTTTATATATGAGAAATCGAACCGCCGCCGATATGCTTCTGAATGCGCATCAATGTTGATCTAGCAACCCGCTCTCTCCGATTGACGACTTAAAAGAAATACATGTGATATACTGGCATAAATGAAAAACATGTATTGAAATTATATAATTTGGCTCAATGAAATATGATAAAGGTGCATGAATAAATAAATAAATGAATGGAATGAATGGGTTATAATGAAACACAGGCAAAATGAAACACAGATAAATGAAATATACACTGTGATAAATAATGAAACACGGACCAAAGTCGTTCGATCGTGATGTGATGGTTTAATGCTAGATCTAGATGAAGTTTTATTCGTTGCTATCTGTAGCTTGGTGGGATCGATCATCGTATTTGGCAGTACTCGCCCTTAGCGTCTGGAGCTCCCCGTACAGCGAGACCGCGGCCCTCTTCGATTCTCTGTATTCGAATGGTCATATGCGGTCAACCTTAAACTCATCGTGGCCTACCTCTAGGTATTGATTCCACGTTAAACCATGCGACCGCTCGCTTCTTACCAAGCGTGATTAGAAATGTGAGATTTCTCGAATACACCGTGTCGTTATATATCATCATGTATAACGAAGGGTCGAGAATGTGATTGGAATAATAATCAAATGACGAGGGCGTCGATCTGTCGATCATATCGATTAGTTTCGCTCGCGCCTCGGCAGGGGATCTATTACGGATCTCGTAGCTTCGACTGTCTGCCGCGTGCGGCGTTTATCTCCGCACCTCTCCACTTCGCATGATAATAATGAATTGTGCTCAGCAACCGTGACTTTTTCAAGTTTTGGTGTTGTCACATTAATAATTGGGGCTAGAGCGATGATCGAAAATTCACGAAAGTGTATTTTAATAAAACGATCATCGATATGATATATTCATATATGAAGATTGGAGTGGCAATGCGTTGATCTATCGTACGTTACGCAATTTAAAGGCAGATGGGCGTTGCGAAAATTCTATTGAATTGAATTGAAGATGGTGCTATAAGGTTCGATCTGACGTCCGAGCTCTAGAAGCGGTCACGATTTGTTAGTTCGAATGTGACGTTCGGAGGGCTCCTAGCGCGACAACAGATCATCCGTAGCACCTGAACTGTCGTATTCGAAGTGGGGCGCTGACCGATGTCTTACGGCTTTGTGTCGGCGCCGCATACGCACGCCTGAACTGGACGTCGAGGGTTAACGATCTGCTTTCGTAGCTGTCGCGGAACCCACCGTCCGTTCTCGTGTCTCGGAACGCAGTTCCCTGGTTGATCCTGCCAGTAGTCATATGCTTGTCTCAAAGATTAAGCCATGCATGTCTCAGTACAAACCAAATTAAGGTGAAACCGCGAAAGGCTCATTAAATCAGTTATGGTTCCTTAGATCGTACTCACATTTACTTGGATAACTGTGGTAATTCTAGAGCTAATACATGCAAATAGAGCTCCGACCGGGAACGGAAGGAGCGCTTTTATTAGATCAAAACCAATAGGTGTCGAGCGCAAGCTCTTCGTCTTTCAATTTGGTGAATCTGAATAACTTTATGCTGATCGCACGGTCTCGTACCGGTGACGCATCTTTCAAATGTCTGCCTTATCAACTGTCGATGGTAGGTTCTGCGCCTACCATGGTTGTTACGGGTAACGGGGAATCAGGGTTCGATTCCGGAGAGGAGCCTGAGAAACGGCTACCACATCCAAGGAAGGCAGCAGGCGCGCAAATTACCCACTCCCAGCTCGGGGAGGTAGTGACGAAAATAACGATACGGGACTCATCCGAGGCCCCGTAATCGGAATGAGAACACTCTAAACCCTTTAACGAGGATCAATTGGAGGGCAAGTCTGGTGCCAGCAGCCGCGGTAATTCCAGCTCCAATAGCGTATATTAAAGTTGTTGCGGTTAAAAAGCTCGTAGTCGAACTTGTGTCCCGCGCCGTCCGGTTCATCGCTTGCGGTGTCAACTGGCGTGTCGCGGGACGTCCTGCCGGCGGGTCGTTCGCAAGGGCGACCCATCTGTACCCGCCTAGGTGCTCTTCATTGAGTGTCGAGGTGGGCCGGCACTTTACTTTGAACAAACTAAGGTGCTTAAAGCAGGCTGAAATTTTGCCAGAATATTTTATGCATGGAATAATGAAACAGGACCTCGAATCCATTTTGTTGGTTTTCGGATCTTCGAGGTAATGATTAACAGGAACGGATGGGGGCATTCGTATTGCGACGTTAGAGGTGAAATTCTTGGATCGTCGCAAGACGGACAGAAGCGAAAGCATTTGCCAAAAACGTTTTCATTGATCAAGAACGAAAGTTAGAGGTTCGAAGGCGATCAGATACCGCCCTAGTTCTAACCATAAACTATGCCAGCTAGCGATCCGCCGACGTTCCTCCGATGACTCGGCGGGCAGCTTCCGGGAAACCAAAGCTTTTGGGTTCCGGGGGAAGTATGGTTGCAAAGCTGAAACTTAAAGGAATTGACGGAAGGGCACCACCAGGAGTGGAGCCTGCGGCTTAATTTGACTCAACACGGGAAACCTCACCAGGCCCGGACACCGGAAGGATTGACAGATTGAGAGCTCTTTCTTGATTCGGTGGGTGGTGGTGCATGGCCGTTCTTAGTTGGTGGAGCGATTTGTCTGGTTAATTCCGATAACGAACGAGACTCTAGCCTGCTAACTAGGCGTATTAGACATCCTCAAAGGCCCCCGATTTCGGTCGGCGGGTTTTTACTGTCTGCGTACATTATATTCTTCTTAGAGGGACAGGCGGCTTCTAGCCGCACGAGATTGAGCAATAACAGGTCTGTGATGCCCTTAGATGTTCTGGGCCGCACGCGCGCTACACTGAAGGAATCAGCGTGTCTTCCCTGGCCGAGAGGCCGGGTAACCCGCTGAACCTCCTTCGTGCTAGGGATTGGGGCTTGCAATTGTTCCCCATGAACGAGGAATTCCCAGTAAGCGCGAGTCATAAGCTCGCGTTGATTACGTCCCTGCCCTTTGTACACACCGCCCGTCGCTACTACCGATTGAACGATTTAGTGAGGTCTTCGGACCGGTACGCGGTGGCGTTTCGGCGTCACCGCTGTTGCTGGGAAGATGACCAAACTTGATCGTTTAGAGGAAGTAAAAGTCGTAACAAGGTTTCCGTAGGTGAACCTGCGGAAGGATCATTAACGATATAATAAGTGTTTCGTAATTTATTACGTTCAACACATACATTATATTCAGTTGAATTCCGAAATTTCCATCGTCGATCATCAATTGGACTCTTCGTTGACGTCTTTCGATCGGATGCCTTCCTTAGCTGTATGCGGGAGCGGCGCCGTGAGATTAATTCAGATGCATCGTTGTTGTCCGATCGACGTTAAAGAACCTCGCCTTTTTCCGGACCGGGCAGCTTCCGTTTATCTGATGAACGGGACGCGTTCGTCCATCGGAGAGAGACTCCATAATGGAGCAGTATCTGCCGATAGCTGATCGAACCGTCTGCGTTGTCGCTAAAATGGATCTTGCCGGCCACGGGAGGCGAGTAGAACGATAAGAGGTCTGGTATCGGATCGGGATGCCGATCAAATCGGGTACCTAAGGACCCTATGACGATATGGATCGTATACGTGTCCCCGCGGCACGGTGAAGAATTTCGACGACATTGGTGGACGTCGCCCGTAACTACGCTGATGACGACCGAACGGCCCCCGACATAAGGCACCGTCAACGGATCCGAGAGGGTCCGCGGCACGGAGACATGTCGGTGTAAGGCGGCTGTTCGGATCGGTCTCCTCTTTACGGCGCGATGTAGCCCGTGTCTCGAATTCGAGGTACCGTCAACGGGGACCGCCGGCTATACGCATCGATCGTATACGTGTTCTCGCGGCACGGCGAAGAATAACGACGACATTGGTGGACGTCGCCCGTAACTACGCTGATGACGACCGAACGGCCCCCCCGACATAAGGCACCGTCAACGGATCCGAGAGGGTCCGCGGCACGGAGACATGTCGGTGTAAGGCGGCTGTTCGGATCGGTCTCCTCTTTACGGCGCGATGTAGCCCGTGTCTAGTTTTCGAGGCACCGTCAACGGGAACCGCTAGTTATACGCATCGATCGTATACGTGTCCTCGCGGCACGGAGAAGAATTTCGACGACATTGGTGGACGTCGCCCGTAACTACGCTGATGACGACCGAACGGCCCCCGACATAAGGCACCGTCAACGGATCCGAGAGGGTCCGCGGCACGGAGACATGTCGGTGTAAGGCGGCTGTTCGGATCGGTCTCCTCTTTACGGCGCGATGTAGCCCGTGTCTCGAATTCGAGGTACCGTCAACAAGGACCGCCGGTAATACGCATCGAACGTATACGTGTTCTCGCGGCACGGCGAAGAATTTCGGCGACATTGGCGGACGTGGCCCGTAACTATGCTGATGACGACCGAACGGCCCCCCCGACATAAGGCACCGTCAACGGATCCGAGAGGGTCCGCGGCACGGAGACATGTCGGTGTGAGGCGGCTGTTCGGATCGGTCTCTCTTTACGGCGCAATGTAGCCCGTGTCCCGTATTCGAGGCACCGTCAACGGGAACCGCTAGTTATACGCATGTCTAGTAGGTGTCCGCGGAACGGAAAACCGTTCCGAAGGCTTTAAAGATTTCGCCCGAAACGATCGCTCCGTTCCGTCTAGCTCGCTCTTATGCTGAGCGGAGACGGA
>JARTUT010001568.1:0-22592 GCA_030674115.1 Micraspis discolor
TGTCATCCGAATAAAGTTTGTGAACTGTTGTGCGTCTTCCATTTTTAGCTCACGGCTTAAATTATTGTACGCCCCAAATTGTTCTCTCCTAGCTATCCATTCCTTCACCCAACACGTCCGTTTTCTTTTTTTTATTACGACATAAAATTACCAATGCCGCAGCAATTCGGGTATACCTTACTGGCGCCATGTCACATTAAAAACTGAATCCAAAACTGAACAGACAAATCAGCAAGTTTGACTTGCTAGTGTAAACAGCTTTGCGAGAGCTCGCGGAAGACAGCACTCGCGGGACTCGCGGAACCCCCAAATCGCGACACTTATTGCTCATAATGTAAACGCATACGGAAGTGACTCGCGCGATATCTCACGTAAGCGACTTGCTAGTCTATTGCCACCTTTAGAATATTCTATAGAATCTTCGCACTAAGTACAACGAAAGAATGCTCTACGTCTGTTTACACTAGAAGAATTTGACGTAGTGGGGATAGAATGAGCATTCGCTCGTTTGGTGTAAATCCACCTTAAGGTTGTGTTAATCTCACGATAGATCACATGACGATTCTGCAATATCAGTTGGCGCACAGCATCAAAAGTTTCCGGGACAAAACTGATTTTGGACAACCTTCACGAAATCCGTCTTGGAATGAACTTCGACCTCGGTTGAATTTGAAATTTTTGGGCGAGATGAATTTTTATAAGTTACTGTAACAACAAATAGCGCTCCTATGTCTAAACGTTCTGACTACGATAGAGCTTTCAGTTGGCAGATTGCAACACTAGGGTTGTCGAATCCCGAAATATTGCCTTTAAAATTTCGGGATTCGACAACCCTAGTGTTGCAATCCTCGTATATGGTTCCAGATAATTACTAATATCGAATATGAAACTATCAACATGGTAAATGTGTCAACTATGATATGTTACTTCGAAAACGCAAAAGTGGCTTCATATCTCAATTCAATTACCAAAACTTGTCCTTGATATAATACTGATAACAGTAATTTGTATACAATTTCGGGTTTGGGTTGGAGTAATCGAATAAATTTATAATTATGAGTACTGTGTATCTATAGTTTATTTCGATTTAACCTATTCTCAAGGAGGTCGATACTTTACATTATTGAATTACAACACTGCTAAAATTTACCAACTTATAGCAATAAATATTTGAAGATTATGTTAATGAATATTCAACACCGACTTGAAGCTTAAGTCTTTAAATATTATTATAAAAGGAACCAATATTTTGTCTAATTATCGATAAAAAGAAAATAAGATGAAATATTTGTTTCTTTTAAACAAGTGTTTCGTTAAATTATTAATAAAATGAAAATTAGACTGAATACTTGTTTCTCAAAATTTTTATGATGGATTTTCACAACACAATCGGTGAAGTCTTTCGTAAGCCATGGGCGATGGCGGCTTTAAATAAGAACTTAACCTTCACTCAATCTGAGGGGTGGGGGAGTCTTTAACTGATTTTTTTGCTTTGGATTGTTATTTCTATCTTTGAATTTATGCACCAATTATTACTTCACCTTTTTATTTTTATTACTGATACGTGAAAAAATGATCTATTGAAGAATAATCGGAAACTATTCTCTTATTCTTTCGTGATGCAATATCCGAAAGGAGGACGATCATTTAATAGTACTGGATAAATTTTGAGGGCAACTTTGATCAAAAATGAATTTGAAGAAAAAATCCTATTCGAACTCTTGAATTCGATACTTGCCGGAAGAATTCATATAGGGCATAAAGAATTTTCCCTGGAGTTTCTTATTACCGTTGTTCCAACTAGCAAAGGGTTAATTAAGTTGAAGCTCGATTCAGCCATAAATCGAACATAAAAAAATGGGAGCTCAAGAATAGGGTTGTAGGATGCTCCTTTAAACGTGCTAGAGAAGTGACGACGTAGGAAGACGATCTGCCTGAAGCTACAATCACCATGGTTTTGAGACCGCGGACCCCCAGGTGACGTTATTCTGTTAGAGTTTTGTTGACGTTAGCAATTTCCCAGGAAGGGAGAAGGGTTTGACTGCAATGGAGAAGAAGATTTATTATATAGAGATTTGGTCTGTTCAGGAATTTGTTAATATGGGTTCAGATCAACTATATTAGGTTCGGGAGACAGAAGTTCATTATCTTGTCGACACATGGCTTTACTGACCTATATAGCTGTGTGTGTCGCATCTGGTCGAATTTTTTTCTTTCAAACGAAGGGTTTATATTCTAGCAAAACATAATTTGTGGGTTTGTGACTGAACGATTTAGTTGCGTGTTAGAGCGTCAAAGATAGAGGTGAACAAAGAAAAAATTCGGTTCATTTTACAATTTTTCTTTGATAAACGGGAGACTGCAAATCAGGCGGTTGCAAATGTAGAAAATCGAAGTAGACCGCTGCTGCAGCATCGCTCAGGACCTGAAGGTGGTCCATGAAACAGTTCTAAACAATTTGCAGTGCAACGCCAGGCTTAACACGTCGTCCAATATCATTTATTTTACGTTACGGTGCGTTACAGGAGGGGGGGGGTCAAAAATCTTCAGCGTTACGTAATACTTGAACGCTCCCTTAGAGCATCAACGAATTATTGTAACTATGTTAAATAAATCCTCAAAATTGAAATCAAAATAAAGGATTTCTTTTTCCTCAACCTAATATTTTTCTGCGACATAATTTCAGATTTTCGAACGATTTCTGTGTGGTAGTTATTGTAATATTTTTTTTCGGAAACTCGTTTCAACATGCATAATCGAGATGAAAACATAGGAAGGTCTAGTGGCACTGTACGAATAGTAAACAAGATAAAATAATTCGACCGGCGAGACCGTTGATTCTTTTCTATTTTTAGTCGATTGAAGGCTGGTTCGTCTGACTTCAGTGGCTAATTCTTTCCATGTAATCAGGAAACGATTTTTGTTTACGTTCCTAGACTACGAGTGAGTGAGATAAGCGTCTCGTTATGTAACTGTATCGAGATTGAGGTCACTGTCGACTTATTATAATTCAAAAAAACGCTAGTAACCTCGATCGTATACGCCTGATTTACTACTCATATTTGCTCTCACATAGCAAATTTTGCAAATATTTGAGCCAGATATCTAAAAGGAAATATCAGGTAGATTGATCAGCAACGAAGGTTCGCTGGATTAATTAAGGAAATAAATAAATTAAATTGAACAAGTCATTCTTGAAAAGTGCAAATGAATTAATGAAAATCTGGAATTGAGTGTAATAGTCGTATACTATCGATTGAAGTTTCGTCAATAGTCACATCTTTTATACAAGAAACCACAGATCAATGAATGAGGAAATATTTTCATTCGTATTATAATATTAGGTCGGGGAAAAGAAATCCATTAATTTTCGGGCTTAATTTGACATAGTTACAATCATTCGTTAATGCTTAAATATACACACAATTTTTCAGCTACTTGTTGCCATTCAGAAGGTAATCTCAAATTCAGATTACCATTTTTCACTATATTCTCTTGAAGACAATTTTTGCACCACCGAAATCATTAGACATGGACAAAAATAAATGATAATCGCTTGGTGTCAGATCTGGATTAAAGGAGCGGATGTATAAGATCCTCCAAATCAAGTTCCGATGCTTTTGCCGGTCATCAAAGGCGCGTACGGCCTGGTGTTGTGTTGATACGACATCTAACCTATTTGCTAATTCTGGTCTCGTCTGATGAATTGCTGCTTTCAATCTGTCTAATTGCTGTCAGTAGAGAATTAAGCGTCTGGCCTTTGGGCAGTAGCTCGAAATAGTTGACCCCTTTCCAATCCCACCAAATACACAGCAATTTTCCGAGTCATCCGTCATTGTTTGGCCACTGTTTTTGCTGCTTCACCGGCCTTCGACCATGAGCCAGTAACCAGACTCTTCAGAAATATATCGAATTTGTTCCATTTGGCCAAGGAATCGCAGATTCGTCGAATTTATTTTCTGACAACTCGTGCGGCCTCCAAGCATCAAACATTTTTTTTGAAGCCGGCAATGCTGATGGTTTATAACTGTCCATCTCTGGCTCCTGAGCGATGCTGCGGCAGCTCTCTTAGCAGTTACTTGGATTATTTACCTATATTTGCAGCCACATTCTCCTCTTCATCAAAGCAAAATTGTTCACCTCCATCTTTGACGCTCTAACACAGTACTAAATCGTTGTGTCACATCAATGACAGAAATGTTTTGCTAGAAAATCAAATCTTTGACCAGGTGCGACAAATACAAACGGATATATAGGTCAGCAAAGCCATGCGTCGACAAAATAATAGATTTTTTATCCCCTACATGATATCAAAGAAAAATTGAAAAACTGCAGAAAAATTAATTAAACAATAACATAACACGTGTCGTTTTCTTGATATTCTTCAAAGTGGAATACTTGCAACTGAAACAAATATCCAAGGTATTTCAAGTAAATAAAGATGTGAGTGTAGCTGAAAACATTCGGGTTGAAAGTGGTCTATAGTAGAATGAGGCAAATAAAGCTAACTCTCTTTTTCATTAATTGAAAGCAGAATAAATTCATGTGCAGCAGGAAAGATATCATTTTTGAAGTATGAACTCTTGTACAAAGTAATAAAATTTATGGCGTTTCATATTTACTGTCTGCTTTTCAGATATTCATCATAACTGAAAGCTTTGAGTATATCAATATTTGATTGACAGCTAACTCGTTTTTGTAAGAACTGTAATTTTAGTGCTCGGAAGTGTGGTGTTTCGCATACGCCATATATGTATGAAGCTGGGAGTTCATAAAGGCATTTGCATATGCAAAAGCTTCCAGAATGATCATAAAACATGTTTCATGATTGTACCCTCAGCATTTCCACTTTCATGATGATGGAGACCTGAATTATGGTTGTCTGAACTCCAAATACTGCAAAATCAACAGATATTGCGAATTTTTCTGTTAGAACAAAGATTCTTTTTTATATTTTTTTTCCATTTATGTTTCTTTGCATAAAATTTTTTTTTCGTATCATATTGTTGCAGCTCCACAACTTCAATTTTTTCGCCTTGAAACAATGCGTGAATTATTAATTTTCATGCGGAGATGAGTGAATACAAGGGTTGCCTTTTATATTTCGGGATTGGACAACCCTAGTGTGGCTATCTGCCAACTGACAGCTCTATCGTAAAGCTAGACAGTTTTCATGTTATACGTAGTCAGACTTACGAGCACTATTTGTGTTGTTTACAGTAACTTAAAAGATTTTTCTCGCTCCAAAAATGGATTTAAATCGTGAACAGTGCATCGATGAACTCAATTCAATTTTTGGCTCCATCAAGGACCAGTGTTTATCGATGGTATGGCAAATTCAACCGAGGTCGTAGTTCACTCCAAGACGAATTTCGTGAAGGTCGTCCAAAATTAGTTTTTGTTCCGAAAACCATTGATCCTGAACGTCATGTGACCTATCGTGAGATCGAGACATCGTGGCATTAGTGGGACCAGCATACATTCAATATTGCATGAACATTTTACCGTCAAAAAAATTTGTTCACGTTGGATCCCACACAATTTTTCAATCGCTCAAAAAAGGGCTCGTGTCGATTGGTCGCAGTGAATGCTCTGAAAATACGATCGTGTTGCTTCGAAGCACGTCTATGACATCGTGACTGGTGATGAATCGTGGATTACGCGTATGAGCCTCAAAGTAAACAACTGTCGACTGTATGGATGATATGAGCCTAATTCAACAAAAGTTGCTCACGCACGAAGCACTTCCTAGCAAACGGTCGCCTGTTTTTTCGGAAAAACTGAGTGGTACATAACCATGAAAACTTGTCACCTATTTCCGGACATTGAAGTGAAAATGTAGAAAATCATCTTCACCAATATCATACCTTTCCGAATTTACTTCCAATCACTTCATACATTCTTCTGGAGACAACACAGAAAAATAAAGTTATTTTCAGACCTTTATGATATTTTTTCATCGAACTCAGTCAATCAGTATTTCTCATTTCACCAAGGAATAAAGAATTTCTTTCGATGCATTACAAATATATCGATAGTAGAATCGATAAAAATAAAGTTCTGTTCGGATTCTTACTGATCTGAAAAGGAATTTCGAATAGGAATCATTCGTTGGATCACCGAAGCGTACGGCATGAGTCAATAATCCTTGCCACGCGGCAAACGAAGTCATAAAGTACCCAGAATTAATCTGACATACCGTTTTGGTCACGAATACGCTAATTTGAATGCTCTGTCGCCATATCAGGAGTAACAGTGACCTCAAATTAGATTTAAAAACCCATTTATATGTTGATATTCGACAACGTCTGGTTTCTGTTTCAAGAAATCTCTACATCCGTATTAAGTGTTGCGTCACACCTCCTATGAAAAATTTCACTGTTTGATTCGTTGAGTATTATCTGTGTTCAGGTAATTTTCGATACGAATTCTAGAATAATATGTATTTTAGACATCTTAGTTTTCGACTAGCATCCCATAGAATAAAGCTGATGATTATAATTCAGGTCGATTCTGATTGCATCTTGTTATGATATTGCTAAATCTACAACATTGTTTCAATAATAAATTATAAAAATGGAACTGACCAAACAAATATTTCGTTTCAACTTTTTCAACAAAATTGGTTATAACTTTTAACCATAGCAATAAAAAATCATCGAATATTTGACCAGACAACACAGTATTGAACTCATAGAAGGGTAGGATTTTACCCTTAGACTTTATAAGATAGACAAAGCATTCCTTTGTAAAATGTCGATTTGTTTTGGCTCCCTTATCGAAAATCTCTTGTGAAACCTCACCCGGCAACATCGCATAATATCTTTGATATTAACAACATTCTTATATAGTCTAAGGTTCTAACATTACACTTACCTATGGAACGATGAATTCGGATTAAAATTCCTGTCTTTGCTACAACTTTCACACTTACGAACCATTTTAGTGCAAGGAAAAGTAATAAACAATGAAAAATATGAAAATCCTAATACTGACTCTCACAAATTTTCTGTGTCTTCTAGAACACGTGACCTTCAAATTGTCAAACAGAGAATGGAGCCACGTTGTTTTGACTTTCACCTGAATTTCTTTCCATCTGTGGTCTCTGACATAAAATAGCAGAATCAACTAAAGTTTTTCTTTAACTTCTTGCTAATATATCCGATAAGACAGTTTCAATTCAAAATATAACATTTTATACAATATTTTGAATGCAAATTGAAGAAAAAGTTTTTATTCACAATTATACGGGAATAGAGAAACCTACTATTTGCTCAGTTTGGCAACATGAAAAATTTAAACGACCTGAGTGGACAAGCTCAATAGGTACGTTACAATCGACGAGCTTTAAGTTTCAGATGCGACACTTTCACATTACCTTGAGGCATATACTAAATGATTGAGATGAAAAAACAAGCAGTAATAAATTTTCATCATTTTATTGTTCATTCAGGAATATAATATACAGAGTATTATTGTATAATATGAACTTATTTCCAAAACTAACAGACTAGTGTTTAATATAAATATCATTTCAAGACTTCACAAAAAAATCACTAGAGCAAATATCACATTGAATAAAAATAAACTTCAAGAATTCAACAAAATTTATAGGAACATAAAAAAACAGTCATGCTATGTAAATAATACTTATGCTACATAAAAACAACTGATTAAAAACAAAAAACAGTCATTTTACGTAAATAACTTATGCTGCATAAAAAACAGTCTTGCTATGTATATAACACTTAGGCTGAATTAAAAAATACTTATTAGAAATAAAAAACAGTCATGCTATGTAAATAACACTTATGCTACATAAAAAACACTTATTATAAATAAAAAAACAGTCATGTTACGTAAAAAACACTTATGCTGCATAAAAAACAATCTTGCTATGTAAAAAAACACTTAATGCTACATAAAAAATACTTATTCTAAATAAAAAACTGTCATGTAACGTGAAAAACACTTATGTTACATAAAAAATACTTTTTCTAAATAAAAACATTCATGCTAAATTAACATGAAAAACAACAAATTTTTAGAATATCACAGTGGACATAAAATATTGTAAAAAAAAACATTAAAACATATCACAGGATATCACATATTGTCATTATTAGCCCTTATCACTTTTAATGTGTTGATTGCACTCGTATCTGCCCTGCAGTTGTTTGTATCATCCAGGTGTCCTAGAAAAAAGAAGCATTATCAAAACTCACGAAGAAATTATTATATTTATTATATTTATCTTTGGCATTAACGTTTTTAGAATATTCAACACCACTCGAAGATGAGACAGGGTTACAGAAGTTATTTCTTGGGACAGTAATAATACTTCCGTAGTATTTTTATTTTGGGTGTTAATGGAGGGAGGTGAGCATTGAGAAAGAATAGATCAACTTACAGAGCTAGACGAAGAACTTTCTGAGAATATAACAGAAGATATACTGGAATTTATTTCAATAGAAGTAGGGGTATTTTGGTGGAGGAATTGCAGAGATTCGTCAGCATAACTTTGATCATCCTGGTTGATTAAACTGGTTTGACATCTTGGTACAGCCTAATCAGGAAGGCGAGTAGACACCCTCGGGTTATTGTAGTCAGATAAAGAAAAGTGATCACTACAAACTCTATAATAAGAAGTGTTTGTGTTTTGACTAATAGAGCAAGCTTGTTTCCAAGCTTCTCTCCTAGAAAGAGTTCTGGGAAATGAAAAAAACTTTTTTTGCTTGACTCCAGAAGGAGCATGAGAATAAAAGGCACTCGTACATAAAGGAAACTTGCAATTATAGGTTTTTATCAACTTGACCAAAGGTACTACTGAAATTTCAGACATTTTAAATGCAAAATAGAGAACGTGAGATGGATAAATCTGAGTTAAAATATTGTGTTACAACTCACCCAATCATATGAATCAACAGAACACTGAGCTTCTTTCAACATTCATAATCTTTCCTTCATATAAAATATCTCTACCCTAAACCCCATCCCTTGTCTTACTTCTCTACTGCTCCTGATTTGAACAAATTGTGTTGTAGGTACCAATCTTCAGCATCATTGAAGTGTTTAGGTCCTAAGTAATAAAAATCAAATGATGAAATGAAAAAACAATTTCAAGTTGTAAACAGAGGTAAAACTCACCCGATGAATAGAAGAAAATGTCTGTATGGTCATATCTAGCACTTGCACAGGTTCTTCGCTGTGGTTTACAGAGTAGTCTCCAATCCATTCAGCAATATCTACAAGGTTATTATCAATTAAAGACAAAAAATTTTAATATTCATCTGAATACATCGATATAAATAGAGTTAAAAATGTTTTATATGAAAACCAAATTAATCCTTCCTTCTATATGAATATATGAGGATTTTCAACTAGTTGAAATAACACTATGAGGTCTAGATACTAAAAAAAATTTTTAATGGCTAGAGATATTTAGTTTACTCCGTACTTCCCAACCAACATCTGTGTCTTATATGTGTCTTCAGTCTACCCTACAAAAAATCTCCTTTGTTCTTGTTGTTGAGTTTCGAAACGGTTCATGCGCATAGACTAATTCAAATTGTACCATCTCTGAGGTGGCTCACACGATTAATTTAGTTGACAACTATGTTGACAACATGCCATGTTGACGACCAAGTCAAGTAGTATGACTACGTATAACCTCAAAAATGTCAAACTTTACGATAGAGCTGTCAGTTGTCAGATTGCAACACTAGGGATCCCGAAATATGGAATTCAACCCTCGTAGTTGAAGTCGACTAGTGTGTAATTGAAATTCTAGATTAGTATAAAATTAGGATAAAACTAAGTCGATTGTCTGTGAGCCGCTTTATGAACATAGACTTATCATACCTCTCATATCGCTTCAAGAATCTGTAGTTGCAATTAACTCCGTGGTCAAAGACATGCCATGTTTAGATTCCTATTTTCAATTAAGCCAAATCTAGATAGCTTTTTCCTGAGACCCAGGTAAACCTAACAGGGTGTTCTTGAATCTCAA
Source organism: Micraspis discolor (assembly GCA_030674115.1). Classification (NCBI taxonomy): domain Eukaryota; kingdom Metazoa; phylum Arthropoda; class Insecta; order Coleoptera; family Coccinellidae; genus Micraspis; species Micraspis discolor. The sequence continues at coordinate 10,010 of JARTUT010001568.1, forward strand.
CAAGAAGATAATATTTTATACTGATTTTCTTGGTTTCTGAATTATTCGGAACAGCCTCACCCATCCACCAATTTAAAATTTCCTGCCTAAGTGTCACTCAGAATAAACCTCACTCTGGAATTCCTTGTGGGAACGCTGTGCCTTGAAATGCGATACGCGTGTTTGAATGACCTTGGAAATGATAGGGAGAGGCCAGGGAACTGGTTTCCCTCTCGAAGGGCTTCGGCTCCCCAGTCACCATAAAAGAAATTTATTTATGTATGGGATGGGTTTGTTGTACCGCTTTCAGCTTCCAGTTCAAGTCTAAAGAGGTCACGGTGTTAGGAATTGGCAATCGGATATTAGTCCGGATGAACCGTAGGTACGAACGGAAATGATGATATTAGGATATTTATATCGAGCTCAATACATGTCTACGAAAAGTAACAGTGAACCTTTTTTATACAAAATCTTATTAATTTATTTAATACAAGACAGTTATGATTGCTATTGTCAATCGCTCAAAAAAAGTCTCCTATCGATTTGTCGAAAGAAATTCTCCAAATATACGATAGCGGTGCTTCGAAGCACGTCTATGACATCGTGACAGGTGATGAATCGCGGATTTACTCGTATGAACCCGAAAGTAAACAGCAGTCGACTGTATGGGTGTTTCAAACTGAGCCTAATCCAGCAAAAGTTGCTCGCGCACGAAGCACTTAAAAGCAAATGGTTGGCTGTTTTTTCGGAAAAACTGGACATGTTGCAATCGTACCACTAGAACAACGCAGAACGGTCAATTCTGAGTGGCACACAACCATTTGCTTGCCAATTGTCTTCCAAGAAATCAGGAAAAGCAACCGCTGAAGACGGATCACCCTTCACCACAATGCGAGCACTAACACATCTGCTCAAACAACTGCATTTTTGAGCACTCACTTGAAGAAGCCGTTGATGCGTTCAGAATGCATGTTTTGGAGAGACCTCAATCAGAGTGGCAAAAGTGCTTCTTCAATTAGTTCAAACGCATGCAAAAGTGTATAGATCTTAATGAGGAATATTCTGAAAAACATTGAAGTGATTTTCCATGATTAATATTTGTTTTTATTATATAATCCGGAAATATGAAAGGCAACCCTCGTATTCTAATGCTAGCAGGTGGTGGATAATTTGCGTTTCGAGTATGTTCGATAATTGACGAATATTGGCCACCCCTAGTTATTGATTGCATTTTAAGTTTTCAATTAGATTTAATCATAGGCTTTCATCAGCAAGGGATTTTTTTTTTCGTAGAGTATTTGATGGTGAGGTGTCTTTTGAATCTCCGTCTATTTTTGTTAATGTTTCACTGATGGATTTTTATATTCAATTTAAATCAATTTAACGATTGATTTTCAAATAAACCGACTGTTAGAGTTTAGCTTCATTGAACATCCCTTATATTCAGACAAGAATTGCTGGTTGCCGCCATTATCTCAAACGATCTGTCAACCATCTCCATGAATCGAAATATCTAGGTGTAGAAGTTGAACCTCTTCTGTGGTTTTCAACAGCTGATTATGACGAAACATTATCTTTGTATTCTCATTCTGACTTGAGTCATCAAGAGCAAAGTTGCATAATATTGATATTAGAGTGTGTAGAGTGTAGAGTAATAGTATATAACATTACTAGCAAGGTGTGAGGGTTTTTACTGGCGAATGGAGGAGTTACCTCTTTTAGCCAGTAAAACCCGTTATCTTGCGTGTATTCTTTTATATTTTATTTGTTTCCCATTTGTAAAAAACTTAAATATATTCCGAAAAAGTCTCAATAATTTATCGCAAATGTCGTAAGCTATGAAAGCGTTGCCATGCACATGTCTGTTTATTTTTCTCTACATTTATTTTGGCGAAAGCGAAAATGAATGTACCAAAAGAAATTATTGAGGCAGCTGGCAGTGTAGCTTCAAGTTTATTACCTGCAAAATCAACTTCAAGGTACGAGCGAGAATACGACTTCAAAAAGTGTCAAAATAAAAATAGTGTGATTGGGGTAACTGAAGATGTTTTGTTGGTCTACTTGAATCAACCATAAGCTAGATTCAGCCCTAATACTTTATGGTAAAAATGGTCTATGCTGAAAAGCTGGTTGGAAATGAAAGAAAATGCCCCTGTTCTAAGGTTTGATTTCCTTAAATAATTTATTGAAAAATATAACGTTCAGTTGTCATTTGCAGATTTCAAAAGGTAATAGCATTTCTGAAACGAAAAACTAAGCGTTATACGCCAAAAGGGCCAAAGTATCAAGTAAAGAAGAAGCTGAACAATGTCTCTTACATGCTCCTGATGACCAGTGGTTGCTGGCGAAAATTGTAACAATATTTAGGATTTTTCGATGTTGTCGATGTGACCAAATTCTCTACTTAAACATAAATGATGTAGGAGATATGGGAAAATACGTCATTGTGACATTGCGGCAAACAAAAAAATTTAACAACAAGAAGATTCACCAAAACCAATGATGGCTGTAGCTTCAAGCCCTGCATGTTATACAGAATATGTAAATCTTCGGCCTCCTGGAACAGAAAGCCTAAGATTTTTTTGACATACCGACATGGATAGTATATTTCCCCTAATGCTGACCAGCACACTATAGGTGGTGTCCCAAAGCAAATAGCGAAATATTTAGGTTTAAAAGACCCAGAGTTATACACCGGGCCACTCTTTTCGCAGAACTGGAACCACTATAGTTGTGGATTCGGGTGGAGATATTTTAGCACTAAAGGTGTGTCCAAACACAGCGCGCAAAGTGCGAGGCAGCTGCGCGCTGCATTCGCAAATTTGCCGCGGCAGTACTGAACGGCACGTCGGAGACACGCCGCGCTCTTTATTTCGTATTGAAGACACAATGAAAGCGGCCGCTTGTGTTATAACTCTGCTTATTATTCGTAAATTACGTACGAGGAAGAGAACAAAGTGCATTAAAACAAAGAAATGTTGGATGCGACCACTCTATCAACAGAGGATACAGAATCTGGAAGTGACTAATTACGAAATCAACTACCATACGACACATTTTTTAAGATTAACAGCCTTTGGTTGTACGAATGTTTTTGCATTTTCGTACCATATATTTTCTCTTATATTATTATTGTGTTATTCTTTGCACCTAGTATCCCTTAATGCATCATGGGAGCCATATATTTCAATTAACCGAACAGCAAATTCGTTATCAATGTTACTTGATAAAATACGTCCACACACAATTACCGACGAACGAACAATAAAAACATTCGCGCGCGGATAGTAACAGACACTGCCGCGCGCGGCAGTCGTTCAATCACAGCGCGGTGTGCCGCGCTCGAATGCCGCGCTGTGATTGGTCACACCTCAAAGCGAGCAGGAAGGTGGAAGAGCCTCGAAATTGCGAGAGTTATGTCGATGATTCGGTCAACCAAAAAAATCGAAATGTCTAGCCAATTATTTGGTAGTAAGGAGAGTATAAATGTTCTGCAGTACTCGAGTTCAGCAGTTTCTGAGTCAACAAATGGTTCTTCATCAACAGTATCAACTCTCTCATCATCAAGAATCTGTGATACTGGAAATAACAATTGTACCATGATTTTCAACATATATGACGATAAAACAAAATTTTCTAATGTAAATAATACTACTAACTTGTAAAAAATTTGAAAGTTAACTGTCAGTTTTACAAGTTAGTGACTTGATAAAATAAACTTTCTTGATTAATATTGTGTTTTTGGAAACTGACGTTCACAAATGAGAAACGAATAAAGGTTTAAATTAGACGATTAAAACCTATTCGTGTTTTACTATCCCTTGTCTAGTTCAATTAACGAAATAATCTTACAACAATCCAATACCAACATTTTATGAGAATTCTTTCACAATGAAGTTTGGAAACTGTCGTCATTGGAGATAGAGTATTCCAATTGAATCGTGAGCTTAAATACTATGATCACTTTTTCTGTCGACGAATACATATATTTATTTGATCAACCACTTAATATCCACAAAGTATCGAGAAGTTACATTATTTCTTCTAACTGAAAAGGCCTTCAGTCAATAATTCATCCATGATTCATAGAACAGCAGGCTGAATTATTAATAGTGTGATTAAAATCTAATTTTCTTTCACTTGAAAAATTATTGTATCTATTTATTCGACATCGCATAATTGATCAGTGGTTTCCCCGGAATAAAACAAATGAATTTAAAACGACGACGCGTACGCAACCTGCCACAAAATTCATCAGCCACAAAGTTGCATTCATGTATGTATCTGATCAAAATGTTTGTAATTTCATCTCCATATAAACAGTGTGTTTAATCATATCATTTTCACCTGCCTCGACCATTCCTGCATTCTTAATGAAGTTTCGATCAGTTTGTAATTCAATTAGTTTAGAAATCGCTCCGAGAAATGGTATGCATCTGCATTTCACATCCAATTCGAGGATGCGGTTAATTCAGATTCGTGTTGCAACATGCTCAGGTAGGATTAGTTTGACCGTATTGTCGTCGTTCCAGATTTGTGTTTACAAATCGCGAGGTTGAACTCAATTGAAAACTAATTAGATGAACTTATCAGATTGATTACCGTCCATTGCTCTGTTTATATTATGTAATATTGGAAAAAAAGACTCAGGGACTTGTCTTCCTGTTGGATGATTCTTCGTTAAATTAAATCGATGATAATTGTTCAATTGATGAACCTTCTTGTTAATCTTTGCAGGAAACATCTTTCAATTAGGAAAAATTATTCACAGCCTCACCCATTTTTTACTTGTTTCAACATCTATCGAACTTGTACTACACAACTGACTATTTTTAGTTTGAGGTTATATTGGTAACGGCTGGTACGGTGCAGTATAACTTCTTCATTAAACTTTGAAATCAATCAGTTATTCGCCAAACATTTCTGTTACTCATCGAAATCTCCGATATACTTAATAGTTATTCATTATACAAGGGAAAAAAGTATTAAATTTCAGCTAGACATCTGAAATCTAATATTTTTTCCGTGTATAATACACTATTTTTTTCTGTGAAAGGAAAAAACGATTTAATAGTGAAAGAACATATTATTACAATATATTAAAGTCAGAATGTTATCAATAATAAATTTGAATTTTTAAACTAGTAAGCTATTAGACCTACGTTGCTAATGCTATGTGCACTATGCACATTTAATAATAATACTTCTGATATGAAGGAAATGTAACTTATATTTTGTTACCTGTTACCTGCTTCAACCATCCATAATCTGCAATCTTATCAATTCTTACATGATGTTTACTGTGGACATTCAATACCAAAAAGCTGTAATAAATCCCAACTAATTCTATTCCATTTTCTTCGAAAAATCTGGCTGCTACAAACCAAACCATTTCATCTCGAGGATCCAGTCTCAAAGGACCAAACTAGTCCTCTTGAGGGATCCAGACCAGTTTGGACTTGAACTGCAAGTCGCGTGGATTCAGTCCTGGAATCGTTTGGGTGGAACCAGTAGCGAATGCTGCAAGAACTAGCATTTTATAGCCCTCTCTGGCTCTCCCACCTCTTCTCATCGTCATACGCGATCAAGGGTGGGGCATCGACACGTATTACTGGCGACGGTTGCTGGCGAGTAACTTTCAGAGAAAAAATTGCCCAGTCACCAACTCAGCACCATGTAAAAAATGCATCATTACTCATCTCAATCTTCAAAATCGCAATTATTCCTCATTATTCGTTTTTTGTACAAATAAGCATCCAAACATCACATTATCATATGTTTTCAAGCTTCAGTATCATTAAAATTCAATATTCTTCTCGTTTGTGGAGAGCACAAATATGAAATGGCTGCCAAACAAAGGATGCAAAGTTCGCCATTTCGCTTCTTAAATGATTACAGCTTATATAAATCTTAAGTAAATTATAATCAACTTCAAAATTATTGTTAAGCTTGCCAGCATTCGATTAAATAGCGAATTGTCGTTTTGAGAATTGGTTGTGGTACTTGCTTTGGAAATCTATGTTTGAACCATAGTAATCCTGTTCTGTGAAGAAACAGTCACAAACAAGCTCATCACTTACGCCAGTCTATTTGAATTAAAAAAAAGGAAAGTTTTATAACAAATGTTTCAGATACACAAAGTGAGTGTTATACGTATTTTCAAGATGATAAAAGACATCAGTGATATCAAATACCTATTTTTTTAGTCATTTCATTCTCTCATAGGTTTTTGTAACAATAATAATTACTTATAATACCACATGAGCTTTAAAATTATCGGGTATTTCCCGATAGGTTCGTTGCAAACAAATGAAGGAGTCAAGTTTTTCAGGTTAAAAAATCACGAGCGCGAAGCGCGAGTGATTTTTCCTGAAAAACTTGACGAAAAAAAAAGCCTAGCTTTTTGTGCTGACTCCTTAACCCACTTTGAAATCGTGTTTTGGCCTACTGGGAATCCTTGTACCACCTAGCGCCTGGAACTTTATTCCAGAATGGATTTTGGGTCAGGAATAGTCTGTCGCTCTTGATATTGACATCTCTCTTCTCTCTCAATTTCTGGAACAGTCTGACTGGGCACTTGTCAGGGATTTCCCGATTCTCCACCAGCCACTTGCTGTCTGATAATTTTTTATCACCACCTTGTGTGGTCTTGCTGAAAATTGGATTGTATTCAATTCTCCCAGTTGTTTCCCCGTTATTTCGCTGTTCTGCCTTGAAGTGATGTATTGACGCCATGCTGCCCTCACCAGCTCTCCAAGCCAATTCCACTGATATTATCATGGATAATTTTTTCTGGAGGCCATCAGGAGTTTCCTCGTCCCAAACAGTGGTCATTGCATCCCAATCTTTTTCCTCCAACGCTGCTGCACTTGCCCTCCGTTTTTCCGGAATAGATTGTAAAGCCTTACGCTTGGCATCACGAGCTCCTCGCGCGGTCTTGAATGCAGCATCCGAAAATGGGTTGATTTTGATGCCGAAATCGTTCAAATACTTTTCTTGAAGTAATTTGGCAGTCTGATTCCACATTGTTTTTATTGTACCTTCCTTATAGTCTTCTCCATCCATTTTCTTCATATTGTAAGCGTAATCTTTCATAATGTTTGCCAATTGCGCTTCACTCATTTCAGCACTCAATGTGTATTCCCTCTCAGTACAAAAAGTAGTAAATTGGTTCCAAACTGTTTTTTTTTGCCTTCTCCGTATTAATGGGAACATTTCCTTTGACTTTTTTTATCGATGGTGGACAGAGAACAAACTCCAAATCGACTCATTTTCATGCAAAATCTCCAATTTTCACAATTGAATTCAACCTGTCAGTTTGACGTGTGCTTAATTTGACTGGATCATGTTTTGTTTATATATAGCAACTACTAGTAAGCGGGTAGATCAATAGGCCCGTAGATCCATAGGCCCGTAGATCCATAGGCCCGTAGATCCATAGGCCAGTAGTTCAATAGGCCCATGGATCAATATAGACCATAGATCAATATAGACCGTGGATCAATAGGGCCCATACATCAATGAAGCGCGCAGAAACACGAAACACGTCTAATTACCCGTTGAAAGCGAAAAAGCTAGAAAGAACTGGAAAAAACACGGAGAAACGCGAAAAAACACGAAGGAATCCGAAGAAACACGAAAGAAACCGAAGTTATACGAAAGAAACCGAAATTACACGAAACAACGCGAGAAAACACGAAAGAACACCAAGTAACACAAAAAATCTAAAGGAACCTGAAAAAAACCCGAAACACAAAAGTACTTGTAAATTGCACACCCCGTATATCACCCGACCGTGAACTAATTGTAAATTGCACACCCTGTATGACATTTTATCGAAATCCGCTCCCATTCGCGAGAAAACTTGAAGGAGAATGCATATGAGACACTCAGTATACAATTGATTAGCAGTGAAAAAAAAAACCAAAAGAATATCGTTGTAACTCCATCTATTCGAGTTCAGTAATTACCACGAAGGAAGTATCAAAATTATTCTATGGAGCTCCTATGTAACACCCCGTATGTTTCGAAGATAATTTTTCCGTAAAAAAACCCGAAGGAACACAAAAAACTTGAAAAAACTTGAGAGCGCGCAAAAAAACAGAAGAACTTGAAAAGTGCTCACCCCGTATATCACCCGATCGCAAATTCATTGTAAATCGCACACCCTGTATGACATTTTACCGAAATTAGCTTTCACACGTGAAAAAACATGATGAAAAATGCATATGGGACACCCAGTATATAATTGATTTGCAGTGGGTGCTTTCATCATAAGAAACAAACCGAAAGAATATCGTTTTAACTCTATCGTTTCAAGTTCGGTGCATTCCACGAAGAAAGAACCCGACGAAACACGGAAAAACTTGAAAGAACCCGAAGTACCACGAATGAACGAAAAATATCCAAAGGAACCGAAAAAACCCCGAAGGAGCACGAAATCACCAGCGCAAAAAAACTCGAAGGAAAGCTTAAAACCCCGAGGGAGCACAAAAAACCGAAAGCGTGCAAAAATAATGAAAGAACTTTTAAATTGCACACCCTGTATATCAATCGATCGCGAAATCATTGTTAATGGCACACCCTGTATGGGATTTCATTGAATTAAGCTCCCTTACGCGGAAAAGCACAAAAGCTGGAGAAAAACTCTGGTGAATGTCAGCGCTACTCAGATCTGACACCCTGTATATGAATCGAATATATTTTATCGAATTAAGATCCAAAACTCCCCGAAACAACACAAACACTCGAATTTGCGCAAAAAAATCAAATTAACTTGTAAATTGCACACCCGTATATCACCCGATCGCAAATTCAAAGTGAATCGCACACCCTGTATGACATTATACCGAAATCAGCTCCCATTCGCGAGAGAACTTGAAGAAAAATGCATATGGGACACCCCGTATATAATTGATTCGCAGTGGGTGCTTTCTTCATAAAAAACAAACCGAAAGAATATCGTTTATAACTCTATCGTTTCGAGTTCAGTGCATTCCACCAAGAAAGAAACCGACCAAATACGAAAAAACGCGGAAAACATGATAGACCCTAAGTAACACGAAATCTATCGAAGAAAGAATCTGGTGAAAATCAATGCTTTCCATAAGCACAGCCTGTATAGCGATTTTTTCGAGATAGCATAGCCTGTATAGCGATTCATCGCGATCTGTGTGCATTCTTCAAGGACGAAAATGAATTAGCTCGAAAATAGAGCCTGAAATGACGATTTTCAAACGCATATTTGAGGTGTTTTTCTTGCGATTCACGAAAAGTGGTAGGTATCTAGAGATTCGGAATCTCCTGTAGATTCTTATTAGAGTGCTTGGAAGGCGCAAACAATCTTTCACCGGCCATATCGAGCGAAAAATTGATGCCGTATTTTCAAATTTGGAGCTCGCGTTCGGCTATCATCGGAATCGTATGAGAAATTCTGACATTTTGCCTCATTTCACCGTATAAATTGCCGAATTTCGAATGAAGAATTCGCGGCCTTGACTCGCTACTTGGATGTGAAAATTGGTACCCAGAGATGGGAAATTTCACGTAGATTCGTTTTCTACCGATCGCGGGGCGATTTATATCGTTTTCGAGCGGCACGGAGGGAAAACGTAGGTGTGGTTTTTGACGTTTCAGGAAGTCGCGAGTCTAAAATTGCCGTTTTATATGCATAATTTTCGTATAGATTTCGAGGGGCTCCGCGGCTGAGCTCGTAGCCACGCATGGGGACGTTCCTCGTCCAGAAAAAGCGACCCCCCCCCTCCCCGCGAGATGCTCCGGCTTCATAGGAGTACTTTCGCCCGTTTTTCGCCTTTGGGCGATTTCGCGAAAATGGCCGATTTCGCGATTTTCTTTGAAAATTTCGGGCACTTTGAGAGCGCCCGGGGGGTGCTTCGGGGTCGCTTCTCCTAGAAGAGGATACGCCTTTTCGATCTGTTTTAAGATTCCTCTCGAGCGGCCCTGCGGGCTGCTCGAAAGTTACGCTTTCCGGGTCCCTGACGGGACCCGTTTCGATTTTTTTCTCTGGTCCCCGATCTTATTACTTTATTATATAGACTAGTAAGCGGGTAGATCAATAGGCCCGTAGATCCATAGGCCAGTAGTTCAATAGGCCAGCAGTTCAATAGGCCAGTAGTTCAATTGGCCCATAGATCAATATAGACCATAGATTAATAGGGCCCTTACATCAATGAAGCGCGCAGAAACACGAAACACGTCAAAAAACCCGTTGAAAGCGAAAAAACATGAAAGTACTGGAATAAACATGAAGAAACGCGAAAAAAACGGAAGAATTCGAAGAAACACGAAAGAAACCGAAGTTACACGAAAGAAACCGAAATTACACGAAACAACGTGAGAAAACACGAAAGAACCCCAATTAACACAAAAAATCCAAAGGAACCTGAAAAAAACCTGAAAGTGTTTGAAACTTATTTGAATTAGTAGTGAAAAAAATCATAATGATGTGACTGTAAATTGAGTTTGATTTTTCTATTCTTTCTAATGCGTGTTTATATTATCCTTGCTAATTCGTAATTCTCGAAAATTCTGATGTCATATTCTCTATTTCATCGATTTTACCTATAATGAACTTGACCAAGAAATTTCCCAAACTATGTAAGGCTCAATTTGCAATTGTTAAATTTGAAACTAAAAAGTAGTGTATAATGGGGAATGTAGGAAAATGAAATAAGTAGTTGTTGTTACATGAAATGCTCGAGGTGATGGGACAATCTAGAACTCCTCCAAGTGACACTAGGGCTTGAGTTTCCTTTGTTATTTATATAATTGAATCAAACACCCTCATCTGTAAACGAAAGGTGTTTCCATGTTCCTTCAATTTCGCTCTAATTTCAGATTTTTTCGTGATTATTGGATTACCTTTACCTGGATACTTTCATTGTTTATTCAACCAGAAATGATTGACTCCAATTAAAAATTACAAACAGAGAATATTTTCAATATTATCATAATCACAGTATAGGGACCAAGCAGTAGTCGCACTCGTGGATTTTGAACTGAAATCGCTTACACCAAAACGACGACAGTAAGCGTAAACCTCCTGAAATTCCATTGGTTCCTGATATCTCAACTAATCGTAAGGAAATGACGACAATAGGCGTAAACCTCCTGAAATTCCATTGGTTCCTGATATCTCAACTAATCTCAACTAATGGAATGAAGCACTACTCAAATAACGAAGCTTTTAATAAACAACATTTTCTACAATACTATATGTATCACTCACCTGTCGGTGTCTAATGGTATTGAGAAAAAGAAAGTTTGGGATTATTGAAACTATTGTTTTTGCAGTTGTATACGCTACAATTGTTAATCATTTTGAATTAATTTGAAAATAACACAAAATTGAAACAGAATACTCACTGGAATGAAAATAAATTATTAAATAAATGAGCTTTGCTTGTTCATGGTAAATTTTGACTCAAAGAAATTCCAGTGAATTATAGGTTAGGTTGTATTATTTTCTTCAACTTCTTCTTTGAATTTTAAATAGATCTATAAAAATTATATTATTCTAAATATTAAACGAATTAATTATACAAAGGAATTATTGAGATGTCGAAAATATCAATTGTCACCAAACCCACTCGGCTCCAGAGAGTGCACAAAGTACCTCCTCGGCTAGCTCTAGAGCTGAGACTACTTATAAAGGGCGCCACTCTCATTTATGATAATACAAAGAAAAAAGAGGAAAGTACACTAAAGATCTCAGGGTCGCAAAAGAGAGAAAATAACGAACGCACTCTCAGGATGCCAAACGAGCCCGATCACACAAGGGGAGGTAGTGGCTGGTAGAAAGAATATAGAGCAATTATTTAATAATATAATGAGCCCAAATGAAATACACAAGGTCCCTCAAACTAGGATATATCTTACAGAAGGTAGATCACTAACTAGTTCTTACTTCACAACCCGAATATTCGATATAATGCTTTATCTCTTACTCAAGGATCAGTTTTAGCTCCTTTACTTTTCAATTTATATCTAAGTGATTTGCCCACTACATCATCTCAAAAATTTGTTTATGCTGACGACATTGCTATTGCTTACCAACATTCGGATTTCCATACTCTGGAAAACATACTGTCATCTGATTTGGAAATTTTGAAGAATTATTTTATTGAGTGGCGATTATGTCCAAATCCCAACAAAACAGAGGTATCTTGTTTCCATCTGAATAACCATGAAAAATATAGAAAATTAGCTGTAACTTTCAATGATTCTCCTATCGAACATAATTTCTATCCAAAATACTAAGGAGTTAAATTAGATTCATCTCTCAATTACAAGGCTCATTTAAATGATCTGAGCCTAAAACTGAAAACTAGGAATAATATTGTTCAGAAATTAGCTGGATCCTCTTGCTGATGCTTCCACTCTTCGTACAGCATCTCTAGCCCTAGTCTTTTCTGCAGCTGAGTATTGTTGCTCTGTTTGGTTTAATAGTGCACATACACAAAAAATAGATGCACAATTGAATACATCCATGAGAATAATTACTGGCACCATAAGATCTACACCGGTTCATTGGTTACCAGTATTGTCTAATATTGCCCTCCCCATATTCGCAGACAGACTGCAG
>JARTUT010001134.1:0-22589 GCA_030674115.1 Micraspis discolor
ATTTCTCTAGCGGATTTGCCTTTAACGAAGAAAAACTTCAAAATAGCGCAAATTTCGGCGTTAGTGAACTCCATGTTTACACGTCTATAACTGTTGAATGCAATATTCAAACTAATCATGCATAGCGTCGTATTGTAGGTTATGTCAAGACCTTTCAAATTATGTGTAGTATGGTCAGTTACGAGTTCTGTAGCGCTTTGACATAGCCGCGAAATTCAAAAGTCAAAAAAGGGGACATACTCAAGTTTGACCAAGGACACCTCAGGGATACCAAACATAATCTATTGAGAGAATTTTCGGCTCGATATTCCAAAATTACAGACATTTGGGCGAGACGATAACAAGCTGTTCTGCTAATTTTCCAAATGACTTCGAGTATTCATAATCCTAGTCATTCTGAAATACACAATCACAACATGAAATATAAATTTATTTTGTATTTCGTTGTTTTCAATGTGAACTAATGGTGCTTTATCATTAGTGCAAATGTTTTCTTTCGTATTTATGGACGAAGCTTAATAATCAATTATTCAATTTCAAGTATCAAGAAAATGATCTGAAACGAAACCTTCATAGTCATTCTGGTAAAAGATCTTAACCAGTAATATTTCTTAAAAGCAAATATGCTACAACCGCATTTCTCTGAAGTTTTAGAAATATTTACATGTGTTTATGCAATTTTGAACTCATCATCCTCGGACGTTTTAATCGTTACGAATATTGAAAATTTCAACTTCGATTTTCCAGTCATCCGAATTGATACTATATCACAGATGCATTTGGTGAAGTTGAACTTATCCGATTACAAAAGGTTCATGAGAGGAGATTTTTTCTTCACCAGAAAACACGACTTTTATCTGATCGATCTAGATTTAAGTTCTACGAAAAACACCATGGAACATCTTCAAATGAAACCATCTTTTAATCCATCAGCCCTATTCGTTTTCTTTTCTAGGAAAAAACTTATGATTTCGGATATGCTGCAAAAATATTTCATCAAAAGGGCTTTATACTTCAATACAAGTGTAGAGAATATGAGATCAGTAGCAAATGAAACAAATCTACTCAGCTGTTCTCCTCAAAACATTTCAGGATATAATGATTTATTTCACTTCGATAGGCAGAATCGTTACTCTATAGTATTTCTTGAATATCCACCTTATGCTGTATGTTTACATTGCACACTCCAAGGCATTGAAGTGAATATTTTCGATTTCATCTCAAAGAGGCTCAATTTCTCATTACATTATTCAGAGGTTAAATCTGTTGCTCTGCCACTCAGGTTTTTAGTGGAGGAAAAATCATTCGATGCTGTGGCAGGTGGTGTAACATTTTATAATCCCTACATAAGCCATACAGTTAACTACATGCAAGATTATATTTCATGGTTCCTGCCGGTATCGGAGGAAGTAGAAAAATGGAAATATATATATAGAGTGTTTTCACTTGAATTATGGCTGTCGCTTACTGTATTGATTTTTGTTGAAAGCGGCATTTGGTGTCTGACCGTTCTAATTCCTCATAAGAACAATTCCAAAGCGTACTTCAACAGTTTTTCGAAGTTTCTACGAATAAACCTCAAAATTTCTCTAGACCAGTGTCCAAATTTTCATTATATTTTCCACTCCCAGTATATTTTGTTGGCGTGTACACTAATTTTGTTTTTCTTTATGAATTTACTATACAAGATCAAGTTCACCTATTTCCTTAGTGGTGTGAATTTTGAGAATGGTATTCATTCATTCAAGCATATCAAGGAAAACCAGTTTAAAATTTTGATGTTCGAAGGGATGATTTCGTTCTTTGATGAGGACCCAAAAATGAAAGATTATATAAAATTGAAGTTCCAAGAATGCGACAAGAGTACTAGATGTTTGGACGAAGTTGCTTTTCAAAGAAAGAGTATAGTTTTTCGATTACGAAGTAATGCTGAATACTTTGCAAGATTCGAAAGGTACCACGACCGATTTGGAAGATGGTTGCTGAGACGTTTGAATTATTATGGTGTTTTATGGCCTCGATCTTTGAGATTCAGAGTAGGACATCCCCTATTTCCTTCAGTAAATAGATACTTGCAGCTGATGAATCAATATGGTTTTGTGGATAAGATTGCTTCAAGTTATTACGTGAAAACTAAAGAGATTATTCACGTCGAAAAGTTTCCTTTCAGACTTGAGGATTTGAAAGCGCCTTTTGTTTTATGGATCGCTGGAGTGATAACGAGCTTTGTGATCTTCATTTTCGAATTAACTAGAATTTTAAGCTAAATACCCCAATACAAAGAAACAATAAACAAATACCAAGACATAAATGGATAACCCGGGGCCTCTTGAATTCAGTAAACGAAAAAAATCGACTATATATGGCACTTACTTTGGACCGAACAAATGAAAACCTGAAAAAGGAATATAAAGTTTATAGAAACAAGCACCAAAAATTAATTAACAAATAAATCCAAACATGGCTATCTACAGAAACTGCTACAAAAAAATAGAAATGAACCTTCGACTATATGGAGACATATAAATGAGATCCAAAGTAAGGATGAAGTTAAAACAACTATTGAAAAAAATTAAAAATGAAAATGGAGACATAATCACAGAAGAGATAACAATGGCAAATGAGTTTAATTCATATTTTGCGCAAGTAGGTGAAAAATAAGCGAATAAAATCAAAAGACCTTCAAATTATCTATAATATAAAACTGAACCGCAAAATGTGTTGGTAAGCGCATAACTCAACAACGCCTGGACCAATTTGGCCAAATCTTTTTTTAAAATACTCGTTGAAGTTCAAGGATGGTTTTTACTGCGAGAAAAATTAGAATTATTGCTGGAAAAACCCTAAAAATAGCCCTTTTTTTTCCCATACAAATGATTTGTAACTAAAACGTAGTCAATTTGAGCTTTATTGCTATGGTATAAAGTTCATATTAAATTACAAGCACTCACTGTTGTCTAAGGTGGTCGAACAGCCCATTCAGCACTAAAATTGCCATTAAATATGCAAAGCAATGAAACTCCAACCTGCAACGTTTCGAAGAACTCAATGTTGCAATGGCAAAGGTTTTGCAGCAATGTAAATTGATTGTTTGGGATGAATGCACGATGGCACATAAAAAATCTTTGGAGGCTTTAGACAGAACCTTAAAAGATCTACGGAGCAATAATAACCGATTTGGTGGTGCAATGATTTTATTAGCAGGAGATTTTCGTCAAACATTGCCAGTGATTCCACGATCAACGCCAGCTGATGAACTCAATGCATGTCTAAAGTCCTCCAATTTGTGGAAACATGTCAAAGTACTTTATTTAAGCAAGAATATGCGTGTCGAGTTGCAAAATGACCAATCTGGAAACATATTCTCTAAACAACTCATTGACATTGGTAATGGCAAATTTCCTACAGACATGTTAACTGACTGCATTAACTTTCCTCAAAGTTTTTGTCAGTTAACTCGATCAAAAGATGAACTTATTCAGAAGGTGTTTCCAGATGTTTCTCAAAATTACAGAAACCATAATTGGTTGAGCGAACGAGCTCTACTGGCTGCAAAAAAAAATAGATGTAAATGAATTAAATTTCAAAATTCAAGAACAAATTACAGGCGAATTGAGGATATATAAATCAGTTGATTCGGCTACTAATCAAGATGATGTAGTCAACTATCCACCGGAATTTTTAAACTCGCTGGATTTGTCAGGATTGCCACCTCACAATCTTCAATTAAAGGTTGGATCGGTGGTTATAATGTTGCGAAATATCAACCAACCGCGTCTTTGCAACAGTACACGCTTAGCCATAATAAAAATTACTAAACAATGTAATAGAAGCAACTATACTCAAAGGAAAGTATAAAGGGGAAGACGTTCTCATACCGCGCATCCCAATGATTCCGACTGATGTGCCATTTGAGTTTAAACGACTACAGTTTCCAGTGCGGCTTGCTTTTGCTATGACTATAAACAAGTCCCAGGGGCAATCATTAAGTGTTTGTGGTATTAATCTAGAAAACCCATGTTTCTCACATGGTCAATTGTATGTTGCCTGTTCCCGTGTTGGGAAACCATCAGATTTGTTTATCTATGCGCCAGGTAATCAAACAAAAAACATCGTATACAACAAAGCACTACAATGATAATAATAATAATTATGATTCACATGATTATTAATAAAGCGATTACTTACTTTCAAATCCTTATATATGTTTTATTTAATTATTTTTCATTCACAACGCCCTATCACCAGGGTGACGGTTCTGTTCAGGAGAATTTTTTAAAATACGTAGGCACAAAAACTGCCAAATTACAAATCTTTTTGACAGGACGAAGTCTGTCGGGTCAGCTAGTTCTGAAATAAATGTGTCGGTGGAAAACAGTTTTATTTGGCTCCAACAGAACCAAGTGAAATTGAAAATGTTATCAGTGAACTAAAAAATAAAAAATCACCTGGTATAGATGAAATAAGATCTGAAACCCTCAAAGAAATTAAAAATGAAATCTCAAAACCCCTTTCGCATATTATAAACGAATGTTTTATACAGGGATGTTTTCCTGATGCATTCAAGATTGGCATAATTAAGCCTATCTACAAAGGGGTTGATAAAACAGACATATCGAATTACCGTCCGATTTCGCTTTTGTCAAATTTGTCGAAAATTTTCTAAAAACTGCTTAAAAATAGAATGATATCTTTTCTGAAGAAGTATAACATTATTTCCGAAAATCAATATGGTTTTCAAGAGAATAAATCCACAGAAGATTCTATCGGAAAATTAATTGAATATGTGTATGATAAACTGGATAGAAATATACCAGTACCTTGTATTTTCATAGACCTGTCAAAGGCACTTGATACTGTTTATCATACCAGACTTTTAAATAAATTGGAAAAATATGGTTTTCGGGGAAAAATGCTTCAACTGTTGTCTAGTTATTTAAAAACTAGAAAACAGGTCGTGAACCTGGATAATGTGATGAGTGAAGAGAGAGAAAGTACCTAGGGTGTACCGCAGGGTACAGTGTTGGGCCCGATCCTTTTCATTTTATTTGTGAGTGATCTTCTGAAGATACAGGTGGATGGAAAGATTATATCCTTTGCAGATGATACAGTAGCTTTGTATCAGGCAGATTCCTGGAAGAAAGTTAAATTAAAGGCAGAAAAGATTTTTATAAATATTATGGATTGGATGGCATCAAATAAGTTGACACTTAATATCAAAAAAACATCATACCTACCTTTCGCTTCTTATGAATCCAAGCGTAGGTCCACTTAATATACGGTATGGAGTTCTGATAGAGGAAGCTGAAAATGGATGTGTTAAGTACTTGGATATCATTATAGATCGACATCTGAGGTGGGATTGTCATGTAAATTACCTGTCAAAAAGGCTAAGAGGTGTAATAAGCAAATTTAGGTAGTTTAGAGACTATGTAGACTTGAAACATTTGAAGTTATTGTATTTTGCTTTGGTACAAAGCCATTTAACTTATGGTAACATAGGATGGGGAGCAGCCAGTGAAAGTCATCTGAAAAACCTAATGTTCTCCAAAAGATGATATTAAAAATCATGCAGTTCAAAAGAATTACCTTTTCCAGTAGGGAAATATATGAAATATCGGGGGTGCTTGATGTGCGGCAGTTGTATTACATGAAGATAATTACTCAAGTTCAAACTGGAAGAATAAAAATTGTGGAACTGGATCATGACTATTCCACAAGATCGAAACTCCCCTCGTATAAGACAACCCGAGCAAAAAAAAATATAGGACAAATGTAGCAAATATTTGGCACCAAGAATATACGCGATTATACCGCAACCAGTGAGGCAAATAAAAACATCAACAAGTTCAAAAAGAAAATTGCAGAGTGGTTATTTATCAAGGGAAGGGGTTTTGTTGATCAGTTGATTTCTATAAAGCAGTAAGGAGAGAAGGGAAATGTGGAGAAGAAATGATTAGACATGAAGAATTTGTAGTTTAGTTTGATGTAAGGTTGCTTGGGGTTTAATTTATTATTTCAGTTTAGATTAGCGTACAGGCGAACGTTTTATGTATAAAACGAACAAGCCTCTGCTCTATACTAGTTTATTTGTACAAATAGCTATATATGTAAGGAAAATCTGAGTTGTATGAAATTTTTTTTTCCTGTGTGGGCAATGCAAATAAACTTTATTATTTTTATTATATTATATTGAAAGTAGGGAACAATTACATTCTTATATTCAGAAGATTACGGTTTTTTTTTGTTACTATACTTGTAATGGTTGAGTACAATTGATCAATTTATGAAATTCATTCCTAGAATAGAATATAAAATCAAAGTTTTTTCGAAGTGATGAAAGTTGAAATAACTAACGAATTGACTTTTTGACGCTGATGCTTTCCGAGAACAAAATTCAAATTTGGAAACAAATATTTCTTTTATTTTCACAATATTTCAAAATTTGAATCTCTAACTCGATATATAGTCCCGAAATTCTAGTAGCAAAACAAAAAACGTAGATGCAGATCTGAAACTACTCTTTGTATTTATCAAATATTCATCAATAAATGCCGTAAAGGAATTTATTTCAACGTTGGATAATGACTTCATTGAATACAAAAAATCCATAACACTGGTCGACAGTGGTTTTGGTGCCGAAGATTTTGGAAGTGATTTCATATGAATTTGATGTCCTGAATTCAAATATGCTATTAGTTTTTACCTGTCAGCTCGAATTTTTAAGATATCAGCATTTTTGTGAATTATACATTATACTATTTTAAAAGAAAAACCATGGTTTAAAGAAACAGTTAATGAAGGAATTTTTATTATATTACACAGATATTATTCATTATATACTATAGAAAACAGAAAAAGTTGTCATTTAAACCAATTACCCACTAAACATTTCGGAAACTTCTTTTGCGTGACATTCTTGAATGTATTTTAGAACAATCCCGTTTTAAAGACCAGCAGTAATCTGCCATCATGTGAGTATCCCATTTTCCTTGATACCGATCCTCCATACATTTGATATCTTGGTGAAATCTTTCACCTTGCTCCTCACTAATGTCACCTAAATTATCAGGAAAATGGTCTTAGTGGCCGTGTAAATAGTGCACCTTAATGCTCATGTTACACCCAAGTGATCTGAAATTATTCAGTATCTCTTTGACTAATTTAACATAGTTTTCAGCTTTGTGTTTACCCAGAAAATTTTGGAAAACTGAAACAAATGAATCCCAGGCATTTTGTTCAATCTCAATCATTGAACTTATGAAGTCAGGGTCTTTAATCAGTCTTATTTGTGGGCCATCAAATATTCCTGCTTTAGTTTTTTCCTCACTCAGCTGAGGCATTTTTTCCCTATACATATATGCAAAGCATGATCCATTTTTATCAAGAGCCTTTTCAAACTGCTTCATTAGACCCAGCTTGATATGCAGGGGTGGAAACATGAATTTTTCTCGCGGAACTGAAGGATCATTGATTATATTCTTTCCCCCAACATCCATGTTTTCTCTTCTAGGCCACTCTTTTCTAACCCAGTGTTGTGTTTTGTCTCTGCTATCCCAAAGGCACAAGAAACAATGATACTTGTTGTGGCCACTGTCCAAGGAGAAAGTTTACCATTTTTAAGCCTACACAAATCACCCATTGGTGTTCATGATACTTTATTTTTTCGAAAACCAAAGCTATGTTGTCATATTGCTCTTTCATTTTCGTTGAGTGAGCAATTAGTATTGAGCTATATTTGTTCCCATTATGTAGAAGAACACATTTCAAACTTCGCTTTGAGCTATCAATAAATAGGCGCCAATCATCCAGAAAATATTCAGGAAGACCCATTTTTATCAGGAGTTCTCTAATAGCATGGCAAAATACAAGATTTTATACTTCAGCGAAAAAAGGTAGCAGATCTTTCTCCTTTGTGCGATAAAATGTAATTTTCGTTCCTGGTTCAAGTAAATTTTTTTCCTTCAACCTGGAAGCTAGTAATTCAGAAGCTTCTTTCGACAGGTTGTGATCTCTAGTGAGGTCATTCTCATCTTGGTTGAAACATTGGAGAATTGATGACAACGTTTCAAAATCACTGTCACCTTCAGTAGTGTCAGAATCCTGATCAGAGAGACATGTGTCCTCGCAGAGTTCTGGTAGCTGCTGAAAAGTTGGAATTGGCACTTCTTCTGAGAGGGGAATAGGGGGTCTAACAGAGGCCAAATCTGCATAAGTCAACTTGTTACGGTTACTTCGATTGATTCCAATAATATTTACTAGGCAGAAATAATCATCGTCATCGAAGTGATTTTTGGGTTCTCTCCAAAGCATTGCTACTCCGAATTTCAGACTTTTCCTTTTCCCGGTAGTCCACTGTCGTAAATGCTCTGTACAAGTTTTACAGACAATATGTGGTGCCCAAGTTTTATCCTGATCACCAAGCTTAACAACAAAATATTCAAGATAAGCCCTCTTTACAAAGTCACCAATAGTTTTTCTGTTTTCCAAGAACGTATATTCTTCGCATATGTAGCAAAAAATATCAGGATGATGTACACAGCTTCTTCTACTTAAACTCATTTCTATTCAACAACACAAATACAAAAATTCACATCAACAATCTACTTTTTAGATTTACTTTTCAAAAACTCGTTACTGAAGAGAAATTTCATATGACGCTAAGTTCTATCTATCTGCACCGCGGGAATTCACAAACTAACCTCAACTCTCAACTGCAGTTGAAGTCCACTTCAGACTGGACAGGTCCATATATCGGATTTCTATGGAACTAACTGGATGACACAAAATAGGATTAAATCTCACTAGTTAACAGTTTATCAATCAATCAGTTATATATCTCATATTGTTAGTCTTCTATTAGTAATAAATGAATTAAAATAATAATTATAATAAATATTATTATTTTAAATTCAATTTGTTACAAATGAAGACTGACAATAAGGAAAATATACAAGAATCTATTTCTTGTATAAATTTTACAACACTCATACATGAAAGTATTAAATAGGAAAAAGCATTGATAGTTAAGTGAATTTATCTAAAAATCTAGAGCTGATATAGAAAAACTGCTATCATATTTAGATTCAGCAATAAAAATATAGTTAAAATCAACTCAAAAAGACTAGGCACCAAAAAAAATTTTTTTTTTGTAGGCCTGTTATAATTCATCATAGGATTAATAAATCTCCTAACAACGTTTTCAATGATTTCCATTTTTCATTGGGTTGCAAAAGTTAAAATAAACAACAGTGCATTGTGTCTCAACGGCAAAAAAGATGCATTTGTTGGTCTTAGGCTGTCTCGCTTCGCTTGGACAGCTGGATTTGTAACTTTAAAGATATTTAAATGATGTTGAAGCAAATTGTCTTGCAGAATTTCGTAAAAATCGACATTGTAGAAAGTTTTTGAAACCTTCCCAAAAAAAAATTTTTTCAATACTTCATGAGTTATCTGTCGTACTCAAACAAACATTTGTGCATTCATTGACGTCATTGACGTTTGACATATTTTGAAATGTCATTGCAGCAGATTCCTTTCGCCAGAAAATATAATTTTTTCTCATTTATATTGAAGCAGACAATCACAGACGAGGAGTCAAATTGACCCTGTCCGATTTGAAATATTATGTTTTATGTTATGACTGATACAGTTTTGCTAGTCAATGTTGTAACTGTCAATATGTCAGATAAATGCATTTGCCAATGAAGCAAGTAGTTTTAACATATCAGCTTGCAATATATCAAGAGTGAAATTAAATGATAAGAATTTTTAAGAAACTGAAAGAACACTGTGAGAAGTTATTTTCAAATTGAGATATAGCTTTGTTAATTTATTGTGGTTGTGTCAGAGTACGAAAGAAGACTGTAGAATATGCGTGCAGAAGCTCCTGACCTCACGTCAGTGCTTTCCTACATTTTTGATGAACAGAATTGAATATGTCTAATTCCCTAACTGAAGAGTCGGGTCAAATGCTGGAACTATAAATTTTCTTCCGAAAATTCATACTCTTTTTGAAACATTTTTTTTCCAAAATAATTCGTATCAGATCTTTTCAGCCTGGACCATCGAAGTTTCATAGTTAGATAAATCTTCTTCAATAATAAAGCTTATCTGATTCAATTAAATTTAATCTTCTCACTTTGACAACATTCTTGCGCGATGCGTAAAATACCTTTAATGAACCTGTGGAAGTGGAAACCAACTGGTCAAGAAAGAGGTTTTTTGTCGGTCCGGTGACCGGCATGATTGTGTTGGAAAGATGCATTTCCTCTTAAAACTCTGAAAGCTCATTAAATTGCATCCTTTGAGCCTGAACAGTCAAGTTGATTACTGGAACCAGTTACCACTTCCGGTAGGTAGGTTGAAGTATTCGTCGAGAGCTCGAGTGGACTATGTTGGAGGATTCAGATATTTTTTTATGAGAATATGCAGGTGGTCTTTGAAACAGAATCAGAGAATTCATCAACCGTAAACTGGAATACTTATGAAAAACATGGATTAATATAATTCTTCATCATTTATATGACCTTCACTCTTTCTGTGTGATTGACTTACGCCATAACAAATAGAATTGGATATGATAATACAGGATGTCATATTTAAAAGTGGACACGCTCAATAACTCAACAACAAAAAAAAAAGATTGAGCAACATAGAAATCAACTAATCAGCTGTTGAATTTATGATCAACAACTGTTATTTGAGTAGCTTGATGGGTGGACAACTAGTTTAATTTGACCATCCGGTCAGTTGACACAGTTGTCGGATATTTCAGGTAAATTGTATGTCAAGTATGCCTGAATATTTAAGAAGAATTCATCATTCCACATGTTCCTAAAATGTATCGTTTGCAAGATATTCAATGTAGAATTTGGAAAAAAATGGTATACTTGCTCTTTTTCCTTCATCCGACCCTGAATGAGAAAAATTACTGAGCCCAAATAATTCCACGTTGCCACAGTTTTTCTCTTCTGAGATCGTTATCATCTTTGAAAGCTCTGATATTGAACTATGCAAAAAATTTCACACTTTCTCTGGATCCATCCAAAATTTGAAGGCGTTTTAATAAGATATCAAAGCACTTCGTGTATTTGAACTTGTTATTAAAAACTCTTAGTTTTAGTAATTCAAATGAATCGTAGCCTAGGCTAGTGAAGGGTACCGTTTCATAATAGAACATGGAACAAGTGAACCACATCTTTAACTTATTTATGGATAATTTCGGACAACCACATTTAAAAACGAGGTATCTGAATCAACTTCAAAAATGAATCAATACGTACTATTAGCTATGTAATTTGATCAGTTGTACTTCTTTAATATGCAATACTGAATTTCATCTTAAATTTTTATAAATATTCAATCCTTTCCAGTGACATCTTATACTCAATTTCATGACAAAAAACATGAACTTCAATTTAAGAAGTTGTTTGTTTGAAATAAATAGAAAAATTGAATATCGTAATTGAATATTTCATGCAGCATGAGTACGAATAAATACCATGAAATATATCCATATGAAATATCTGATAATCTTGAAGGTAATTGATGAAGACAACCATAATGCTTTGAAAGCTGTTTTCATCAATTAATGCACCTTTTGGAATGCATTTTCAAAGAGAAATTATAGTCAATATTATTACCGTGATCTTATGTACAGGTGACATGAATAAACAACATACATATTGAAGTTCATAGGAGTATTTCAGGGTGCTTCTACGGTTTTGAGAAAAATTATCCTTATAGAAAAAAAGTCAAAAATTATCTGGAATTCCTGAATACCTAATGGTGTGAAAGTTGATTCAAATTTTTTTTTTCCAAAAAGGTTTTAACAATACAGCATTTCATCGATCTGGCTCTTATGTTGGAACACTTTTTTAGACTTCAAAACATGACAAATTTCTTGAATATCTCAACTTGAACATTTATATTCTATGAATTATTAAAACACTAAAACTAAGATGTCTAAAATACTGGTGTGTGCACTCCTCCAATTTTATTTTACAGGTTTGGCGACAAAGAGATTCTTTCATTTTCTTTCCGCCAGGTAGCGCCACTCAAATTTATTCGAATGTCAGTTTCTGATTAGAATAAATTATTCAATGCGTTATTCGGAATTTTTGTATAAAACTGTGTGAAAAGTGATTATCCATTTTTTATAATGCGTTTTTGTATTTTATGTGGACAGTCTAGTGCTGCGGATGAATATTCACGAACTTTCAGTGTGCCAAACGCGAGTAGAAATGATTTTTTTAATGATTCGAGTTAAATTGTTCTACATCAAGTAACAACTAAATTATTCTAAACAGAATAGATTCATATTAATGATTTAACAAAAATTTTTATCAAAGAACACCTAGTTGATTTTTCAAAATCAAATTTATTTTTATTTCTTCAAGAAAGTATAATTACACACCTAAATCGTGCGTTTCAAGAATCCTCAAAAGATATATATATTATATATATATTGAAATTATTTACTTTATATGTTGAATTAAAACTTTTTGAGAATGAGAATACATATTTTTTCATCATTACAGAAAGAGAGCTCCCAAATCACCCATGCCATCCTGTAGTAACTACTTTGTACCGGACCTCCCATATCATTTCTTCCCAAGCCCAATAGAAAAAATTCCTACTGATATTACAAACCTTTTCCTGCTTATCCAAAATGATCGGATCAGAAATTAATAAAACATACATTAATGAGCTTCAACTAACCATAAATCAGGCTTGTAAAATCTTTATAGAATAATACTGAAAACATTTATGTTTGAGCAAGAGACCATGTATTAGTGATAAAAATCATACTTCAATATTTAGAAAATTAATGGATAAACCATACTAATTGACAGTATTACGTGATACTAGTATTTCTTTCAGTTCTTCTTTGAAATACCTCATATATACTCATGTCGAAATTACAAATATCTTGAATTCAGATCAAACAGTTGAACAGTTTTCGTTCAGTTTCATTTCAGCCAAAATCCTGTTCAGTGGTAACACATATTTCGACAGTTTACCAAACATATGTAGAACACAGAAACATAATAATTAGGATGTATTAATAGGAATTTCAGTTAGAGAGCAAGTCTCCTCTCAAAATAACATGAATTTGATGAGTTAAAAACTAGGAAAAATACTCCATTTCTCCATATGAATCCAAATAAAATTAGGAAAGCACTTACATGAGGTCAGGAGCTTTTGTGCACATCATACAGGAACAAACCATATAAAGAATGTAGAGCAATCAATAAACATATATTTTAAATGAAAATTGACCAAACCTCACAGTTTTCTTTCAGTTTTATTTCATTCACAAACTTCATTCTCTCAAAAACTTTTTTCTACGTGATTTGAGTTATAACCGATTTAAGTTTTGTTTCCTTTCTCCCAAAAACCAATCGAAAGTAACCATATCAACACCATCGAAAACCATTTTAAATATGTTTCTTTCACTAAGCTCTTGTCCTTTGAAAAACAATATATATTCAAGTCAATATTTAAAATATCTTAAATTAAAAATAACCAAGCTGAGTTTTCCTTCAGTTTCATCTCAGCCACAATCCTGTTCAACTTAAAACTGTCGAAATCTAATCACTTGAATGCATATGCAACATAATCAAGACAATTTATCCTTCAGTAAACAAGGTATTCTTTCATTATCATAGCAGAATTCCGAATATGCAAACAATTGTCCTCTTAAATAATTTATATATTCAAATCCAAATTAGATAAAAATGCTATGATTGAATTACTTTTATGAGCATCAACTTCAACTTTATCAGAACACAAATATGGCTTTTGCATTTTGACATCTGTCATTTCACCGTAAATAAACCATTTCGATTAACTTTCCACCAACTGAAATAGAATTAATAAGTCCAACCAATGTCAATCGAATATACAGGGTGGCCATTTGAAAACGAAACAGACGAGATTACAGACGAAATTAATTTTTTCGATAGAAATGCTCGATTTTTGTTTTGAGGGGGACAACTTAAGATGTAGGTTTCGGACGCATAGCGCTTCAACCCTTGCTACTACAACCCTCACCCCCAAATTTTGAATAGGGAAGATGGGGTGAGTGCTACCGCAATTCAAAGGTATTTTTATACTGATTTCAGCACAGTAATTGTTTTTTCATTTTATGCATTACTTCTCGAAATATTCTTAACTATTTCTTCTTAAGTATTTGAAAATGAAGTGGTGTTTTCATGGCACTTGTGGAGTTTTTTTGTGAAAAATCGACATTTTGTGCTTCAAAATAACCATGACACATTGATCCAATTCTGACGGAAATTATTGAAAACAATGCTGGAAATTATGTGGAAGATCAGATTGTGTTTCAGCACGATGGAGCTCCTCCACACTACACCTTACCTGTTCGAGAATATCTGGATCAAAGATTTCCAAATCGGTGGATTGGAAGAAGAGGTCCCACTGAATGGCCAGCCAGATCGCCAGATCTGTCACCACTAGATTTCTTTCTTTGGGGCCACTTGAAGAGTAAAATTTACTCTACGCAGCCCTATTCCATAGAAGATTTAAGAAGACGTATAGTGAACGAATGTCGTCAAATCACTCCAGAAATGCTGCAAAATGTGCGCCATCGTTTCGAACAAAACTTATTTCATTGTATGGAAGCTAAGAACAATTTGAATATTTAATAAATTGATGTGAGTTTTTGATAAATTATTTACTTTACTTTGAAAAGTCTTATTTCTTAGATCAATACTTCAAATCGTTCTGATAACGTACAGTTGGAGAATGATTTCAGTGAATAAAACATCTAGTCGAACATATGACCCTAGTAGCATTAACACGTACGGTATAACTTCATTTGCCCAGTGGTAGATGTTTTGCAATTTCAAATACAAGTACGGAAATTTTGGTGTTTCGAAAGCACGAAATGTCAA
Source organism: Micraspis discolor (assembly GCA_030674115.1). Lineage (NCBI taxonomy): Eukaryota > Metazoa > Arthropoda > Insecta > Coleoptera > Coccinellidae > Micraspis > Micraspis discolor. The sequence continues at coordinate 14,922 of JARTUT010001134.1, forward strand.
TTATTCGCAAAAAATTAATTTAAGTGATAAAATTAACTTACGCATGAATATTTCGAGAACTAATGCATAAAATGAAAAAACAATTACTGTGCTGAAATCAGTATAAAAATACCTTTGAATTGAGGTATCACTCACCCCATCTTCCCTATTCAAAAATTGGGGGTGGGGGTTGTAGCAGCAAGGGTTGAAGTGCTATGCGTCCGTAAACTACATCTTAAGTTGTCCCCCTAGAAACAGAAATCGACCTGTCCGAGCATTTCTATCGAAAAAACTTATTTCGTCTGTAATCTCGTCTGTTTCGTTTTCAAATGGCCACCCTGTATATTTGTGTTGGAACACCTTGAATATTGGAAAATAATATTAAATTGTGTTTCTGATCAAAAGAAGGTTTCTGAAGTATAGACCATGTAAGTTCTCGTTTCTTAAAATATCTTCTGATATATCTTCATTACTTACTCATAATGGGCGTCAGTGGTGAGCCACCCAGTATATCTTGGAAATTCCATTGGTCAATCTGCCAAATGTAATGAATTTTTTGGTGAATTGTTAATCAACAAATAACCTCATATGGAATTATGAGTTTATTCCAATATTTAAGGATATTTCATTAGACGTTAATAAAATAACATATTCAAGAAGCGCACCAAGACACTTATCAATTTTTCACGTTTAGATACTCATGACGATTATTAATTCACATGAAAATTGAACAGCTAACTCGTGAAGAGAGTTCCAATGAAGGACACGTCCTTGTTCGAACGACCAATGTCCTTAAAGTACGTGAAAATATCTGCAAATCATTATCGATTCTTCGAAAATGAAAAGGTTTTAATGCTGCCGTGCAGAAATACCTAACCTGAAAAAATTGTAAGCACTGAGTGGGTGAGGCCAGGTTGCGTTCGATGTTATATAAACTTTTTGAAAACACATCTCCAAAAATTTCAGTTTGCGTGAGATGGAAACATTATAAATTGTATTGCCTCGATGAAACGCCATATAATGGAAATGTAGAAAGGCATTAACATGAGGTCAGAAGCTCTTGCGCACTTGTTCGGAAGTCTTTCTCTGTACTCTGGAACGGTGTAATACTAACACTAATACCACAATGAATGTACAAGCCTCTATCTCAAATTAAAAGTTAACACTCACAGTTTTTCTTTAGTGTTGCTCGAAGATCAAATTCCCTTCTCTTAACAATAAACCAAAAGAAGGTATACCTTCTTCATTAAAAACCATGTAGAATATCATTCTTCCAGGAAGCTCAAGTCCTTTAAAACACTTTATATATTCAAGTCCAAATTACACATAAGCGATGATTCTTCGGAATAGAATCTTCTGAAACCTTAAGGATGATAAATAATCTATAAACATAGCAATACATTGAAAAGTTTCTCAGAGTATGATTTTTGGTTGTCAGTTCTGATAGCCTCAAACAAACTGAACTTCTGTGACTCCATGCCCTCAAGTAAATGGAAAAACTACCATATATTCTCGTAATCGTAACTTACGGTAATATATATATATATTCTTTTGAACTTTTGGCTGACAATATTTAGTTAGCAACCAATAAAGCATATAGATCAGGGGTTAGTGACGGGGTGTCATACAATTCGGCGTATGACATAAAAGCCTAGGGAAAAAACCTCAGTAAAAAAACCCTGGCTCCACGTCTAAGTGTGAAAATACAAAAATAAGCTGAAATATATTTTAGGGACTTCTTTCTTCAAGAGTGGTCTTCTATTGATGGGGACAGAGACTTCTTCAAGTTGCACACATCGAATCTGAAGTAAAAAGACAAAAGCAGAAAAGAGAACTGAATAACGAAAAAATGGATCATATTCGTTCGAAATTTACAACCCATTCCAAGAAAGAGTTGGCAACATCATGAATAGCCCTAAAACCATCTTGAAATTTATATATGGGACAACTATTGATGAGATGAGGTATTGTTTCTTCTGCTTCTCCACATTCACAACTTGCGCTAGGAACTGAGTTCCATCTAAATAGAATGCTATTGGTACGACCATGGCCTGTTCTCAAACGATTAAGAACTGTCCAAATTTTTCTTGAAAGGTTAAAACCAGGAACTTTTTCAGAAGGATCAGAAACGAGATACTTATTGAACATTTCCTAAGATTTCCACTCAGTCTTCCATAATTCTTTATCACTTATGTTCATATTGAAGAACGTATTATGCCATTATGGTTTACGTGACTTCAATCTGGGAATTCAATTTGGTCGAAAATATGAAATAATTGGGAATAAATTGGGAAAAGAATGATATTTGTTCCAAGAATTCAGAGCTGCAGTCTGTCTGCGAATATGTGGAGGGACAATATTAGACAAAACTGGTAACCAATGAACCGGTGTAGATCTTATGGTGCCAGTAACTATTCTCATGGATGTATTCAATTGTGCATCAATTTTTAGTGTATGTGCACTATTAAACCAAACAGAGCAACAATACTCAGCTGCAGAAAAAACTAGGGCTAGAAATGCTGTGCGAAGAGTGGAAGCATCAGCACCCCAAGACGATCCAGCTAATTTCTGAACAATATTATTCCTAGTTTTCAGTTTAAGGCTCAGATCATTTAAATGAGCCTTGTAATTGAGAGATGAATCTAATTTAACTTAGTATTTAACTAAGTATTTTGGATATAAATTATCTTCGATAGGAGAATTATTGAAAGATACAGCTAATTTCCTATATTTTTCATGATTATTCAAATGGAAACAAGATACCTCTGTTTTATTGGGATTTGGACATAATCGCCACTCAATAAAATAAATTCTTTAAAATTTCCAAATCAGATGACAATATGTTTTCCAGAGTACAAATTTTTGAGATGATGTCGTGGGTAAATCGCTTAGAAATAAATTGAAAAGTAAAGGAGCTAAAACTGATCCTTGAGGAAGACCGTTTTTCAATGTTTTGAAATTGCTACTCTTATTGTCAATAAAAAAAGAAACCTTCTATCGGATAACATATTTTCTAATAATCGTACCATTTTCCCACACTTCAGATGGGTATAGAGTTCGAAAATTAATCCATCTTTCCACACAGTGTCATATGCCGAAGATAAATCAATGAAAGCAACTCCTGTTTTCAACCTATCATTGAAGCCTGATTCTATGAAAGTTTTAAGGCTGAGAACCTGATCTGAACAAATTCTATTTTTCCTAAAGCCTCCCTAGAAATTTTGTAGAGCATCTCTATAGAAGATTCGATTCAAAAAAGAATTAGCCTTTCTAATATCTAGAAAGGAACACTCAATAAACTGATGGGTCGATAACTACTAGAATCACAAGGATTTTTTCTTCGTTTCAAAATACCTATTACTTAAGCCTTACGATATTCGGAAGGAAAGTTTCCCGAATTCAGAATATTGTTATAGAAAGACAATAACCAAGACAAGGCCTTTTTTCCTAAATGTTTGATGAATTCTGGATAAATTCCGTCAAAACCTGCTGCCTTTCGAGATTTGGTAGATTTGAATGCATCCCTCAATTCATCTATATTTAATGGATGTGTCATATGTTCTAAAGTAGGAGCTGATCTCCTGAATATCTGTAATTTTTTCTATTCTTTTTCTTATTCCTCATTTTAGATTGGGATATATTGACTGATTCAGATACATTAACTAGGCGGCGAGCGATTAAACTTGGATCAATTTTTGATAATGATGAGGTGAGGGGAGTAGCTTCACCTAATTTTCTCAATATATCCTATGAACTCCTAATCGAATGTGTAAAATTCATTTCTGATACAACACTATCCCATTTCTCTTTTCGGCTTGTATTGAAAGAATTCATAAGCCTTTCACATTTATCAACGGATGGTGATTTTTGATAGTCCTTGTACAAATTATCGGTTTCTTTCGACCAACCTGGAATATAATCTTTCCGGAAACCTGTTGGAACGAACTTTTTTTCTGCGGCGTTCACAACACCTAAGAATCTGTAATAGTTATCGTGAGTGGGTTTAATCCATCTGATATCACTGTCTACCTTCTTAGCAAATTCAAACCAATTTCTTGAAATTCCAACGAGGTCTTCTTAAACATTCTGAATATTGGATTAAACTTCTTGAAGTCAACAGTATAGGCCTATGTTGGCTATGAGGAAAACTCTTAGAATTTTACGCTTTACAGGAAGCGGTTTGCAAGTATTGTCACAAGACACTAGGCAGAGATCAGGATTGTAGCCTCTATTCCATCGAGAAGAATGAAAAGAAGGTACATCTTTTTCATCAAAAATTAAATAGAAATTATTATCTTCCATCCAGTCAGCTAAAGCTATCCCACTTCTATCATTATTTTTATAACCCCACATTACGTGGTGAGAATTAAAATCACCGCAATAAATTGAAGGATGAGGAAGATTTCTTTCCATATTTCAGGGCCAAATAGTATTTGGCGGTTTATAAATATTAACGATAGAAATATTACAAAATTTGAAAGAGATAAAGAAAACACCCTCAAATTCTCCTTATTGGATTAACTCGCTATTGTGAATCAAGGATTTTATAACATAACAAGCTAAACCGTAAATTTTACTAAGGAGATAATCAATGAATACATAACCTTTTATGGTTCCTCTTTCACGAAGATTTTTTTTACTATCCGTATCCGTGTCTCTTGAAGGAGAATAACCTCAGCACCATAGAGTAAAGAGTGGAAACGAGGAAATAAATCTAGTGCTAAAAACGACCATGATTTTGGTAGTGTTTTGGATTCTGAGGCATCAGGGGGCGCTGAAAACCTGTAATTAGAACCACAGAGTAGAGATATGTTCACTCTATGGTTAGAATAGGCGCGAAATTCAAATGGTATTCCTATTTTATACGAAATAAAAGAGATTTTTTTTAGTGCCCAGAAAAAACATCCTGAACTCAAAAGAAAGCATTTCTTTTGATTAAGGCTCAGGATGCTTTCTCTCGGCACAACTTTTCAAGAAATTGACTGTACTGATAGAATAAATATGAATGAAACACGCTTTTGATTCACTAAATATTAATGGATGATCCATAATAGAACATGAATAAATAATTTTGGAGCTTGAAAAAATAACAAAACGTAAATATATAATGGTATATTTTGTGACGAGTATGTTATTCTTCTACAAAACATTGTTTTGAATCAATTCAAATGAATATATATATATATATTCTTTTGAACTTTTGGCTGACAATATTTAGTTAGCAAACAATAAAGCATATAGATCAGGGGTTAGTGACGGGGTGTCATACAGTTCGGCGTATGACATAAAAGCCTAGGGAAAAAACCCCAGTAAAAAAAAACCCTGGCTCCCCGTCTAAGTGTGAAAATACAAAAATAAGCTGAAATATATTTCAAGGGCTTCTTTCTTCAAGAGTGATCTTCTATTGATGCAGAAAGAGACTTCTTCAAGGTGCTCACATTGAATCTGGAAATAAAAAGACAAAAGCAGAAAAAAGAACTGAATAACAAAAATACGTATCATATTCGTTTGAAATTTATAAATTTATAAATATAAATTTATAAATATAAATTTCAAATTCAAATGAATAATAGAGGATAGATACATAACTTTTAACAACGATCAATACTATAGTATAATAATTTTATGAAATTAAACAATTAAAAGAATTTCCTAACAAACTCAATATTTACATAATCATTAGATAAAAATAGTGAAATAGTAGAATATACTATTACATAGTAATAACTCATAAATAATTAATTATCAGTGGATTACAAATAGCATCAGGGTTGTTTATTCATGACAAATGTTTTTTAATTTTTGATTTTCCGTAGTTACCCTCTTCTTCTTTTCGTCATTGATGAAGCGAACCCCCTAATGGCACCTGATCGTCATAAATAACTGTAAAAATTATCTGATGATTCAGAGGAACACAGTGTGAATCCTATTTCGGGCTTCTTGACAATCTCCACTAATTCTTATATAATATTATTTTTACTACATAGAAGCTCCGGGAAATATTCATTGTGAATTACTTCCAGCTTTTGAATGTACTTGAAAAGCTCCTCAGTAGCAAACAATAAACCTTTTTCAGGATCTATTGCTTCTCCTTGTTTGAAGTATATGAAAATTTGGTGTTCTCCTGTCAGGTGTTTTTCTTTTTCCACTAGAATATTACGACATATTTCGCTTCCCGATAACAACACTTTTCGAGGCTGGATACAATTGTACTGCTCACTCAAGAAATGATCACTACATATCACATAATTTTTAATCAGGTCTACGTTCCTACGACCTGCAAATTGTATCCACTTTCCAGCGCTGAAAGTACAGAGTATATTAGTCTTACCTATGAACCAAATAAATATGTAATTTTTTTTAAATGCGTCAACAGTTATACATCCTTTCTCTTTGGTAACTGGAATAATGATAATTAAGGATCGTCTTTTTTACTTTTCCTACAGTTTTTTATCATACAAGTTGATCCGGTAGGCATCTTTGAATATTTATTTACGTGACCTCTGCTCGAAAGTCGTATCTCATTATTAACTGAACTTACATTTTATCAAATTATCAAATTAATCTTTGATTGTATACTGATCCTCATGCCTCATAACAATAACATAACATAACCAAAGAAATACCACGTGAAAGCAAAACTACAAATTTTTCATGTTTCTCTCCTAATGACCTTAGTAAATTATAGCATATTTTTTTTGGTTCGGGTACTGAACCACGAGATGGCGCTGATGCGACTGTGGTCGCTTCGTTTCCACTCTTGGTATCTTTACTCTATGCTCAGCACCAAAGTCCTTTGCTAGTTTAGAAATATGATCACTCTTGTCCTTAGAAATACCCTCTATATTCAAATCTAATACACAAAATTTTTCGCATATCTGCAAGGAGGATTCTCCGAATCGGGTCTTGCGGTCCAAGTTGGAAACTCAGGTGGTCCCACATTTTTGAACGGTAATGTATATTGTTTGTAAAAATTCTGAAAAATTGAATTTCTGTGTCTAGGTGTTTAATGTAAAATTCGTTGAAGAAGTGGAGAAATATCCTGTATTGAACAACTTCACATTGAAGGAATATTCCAAGAGGGATATGACAGAGAAAGCCTGGAAGCAGGTAGGAACCCAAATGAAAATGTCAGGTAAAAATCTTCTGACCCTTTTCTACTCTTCATTTAGGCCGAATTTTGGCGGTGTAATATTTCGAAAGATCTTTCAAAAGATTTTTGCTGTGACGTCATGGGTTCTATCCTCGCTAAAACGGTATCTTTCGAACTTTAAAATCTCTTTTGGAGATTATAGGTTAGTTTTTCTGTTATTGGAAACATATGACATATAGTCTCCTCATCAACTGTGAACACTTTCTCCTAAATTTATATTTGATACATTGTTAAAATTACGACGAAAATTACAAAAAATATCTGGAAGCTTTGATTCAATAAAATGACTACTTACAGAAATTCTAAAACGAAAAAGGCAGATATCATGCAATCTATCTACAAAACATTCCAACTACCCAAAAATGTTCTCTCAAAAGTTGATAGATCTTTCGAAAGATTTTGCGTGTGACCGTCACCGTTGCAATACTAAAATAAAAATCTTTTGAAAAATACGGAATCTTTCGAAAGATTGCACCGCCAAAATTCGGCCTTAATTTAGGTATTCACAAAATACACACAGACATTCACATTATCAA
>JARTUT010002439.1:0-22576 GCA_030674115.1 Micraspis discolor
CCACGAACATAGGAAGACAACCACCTCAAAAGATCTCCCCGAACACCAATCACAGCCAAATTCTCCAACAAAACATCATGCCCAACCTTATCGAACGCCTTACTGAAATCCGAATAAATCAAGTCCACCTGAACTCCATCATCTAAAGCACGAAAATGTATTCGGCATAAATTACCAGGTTGGTTTCAATGGAACGCTTCGAATAAAACCCACGCTGACACTCCAAAATTGACGATCTCACACTGGAAAATAAGATATCATAAACAATACCCTCAAAAACCTTACCGAAAATCGACAATTTACTGATTGCACGCTAATTACTGACATCACTCTTATCGCCTGAATTCTTGTGAATAGGAACTAGCAAGGCAGTCTTCCACACTACTGGAAATGTTCCAGATTGGATTGATTATACTGAGGGGAAGGCACAACCCGGATGCACAATGTTCGACAAAATACGACAGATACTCATCAAAGCCTGCTCCCTTACTCTCATCCAAAGATTTTAACTTATTTTCAACCAACTCGGAAGTGAAAACCAATGTACTTATTAAATCGTTGTGACCAGAATGCGGAATATTTTGATGGACACCTCTATAAGGCTCATATACCGAACGGAAATAAGATGCGAAAAGCTGACGTATATCCTTACCTACCTCAGCTACAGAATCATGATATTTCATTGTGCAGGGTAAACTTGTATCACTTTTACAATTGGATACATAGTCCCAAAATTTTTTCGGGTGTGTTCTTATTTGTTCTTGTATATTACTTAGGTATATCAGCATAATCAGCATGAATGAGACCTTTACTTAGCCTTCTCAAAGATTTAAACTTTTTATAATAATATGGGTTACAGAACTTTTTGTGAATTCTATTTTTTTGTTTTATTACATTTATAGTTTTCTTAGAAAAGTAAACAGGATATTTCTTGTTTAGTGTTTTGATTTTTGGGACATATAACTCCCTACCCCGCTTCAGGAACTCATAAAAAGCGGAAACAGCCCGATCGACAGAAAGATTCGAGAGAACATCCCAGCTTTCACTCAAAAATAAACAATTTACTTTATCGTAATCCGCCTTTCTGAAATTATATTAGGTGTACAAATAAGTTTCCGCGGTTTTTTATAAAAAATTAGGAATTTATTGTAAAGGAAAAGTACATTACGTTTTATTCAAAGTATTTTCCATCATTTGCCACTACTTTTCCCCATCTCTCTGTCAACATCCGGATACCCCGTCGAAAAAACTCTTCATCTTTTGACGCTATCCACAAATCTACCCAATTTTTGGTGTCTTCATATGATGTGAAGCGCTGCTCACACAGACCATGTGCCATCGACCGGAACAGATGATAATCAGAAGGGGCTAAGTCTGGTGAATCCGGCAGGTGGGGTAAAACTTCCCAGTTCAGTGTTTCCAAGTATGTTTTTACCGGCGCCGCAACATGTGGACGAGCATTATCGTGTAAAAGAATAATTTTGTCGTGTCTGGAGTAGTAATGGGCGCGTTTTTCCTTAAGTGCCCGACTCAATCTCATCAATTGTGTTCGGTAGAGAGCTCCAGTAATGGTTTCGCTTGGTTTCAGCAATTCATATTACACGACACCAAGCTGATCCCACCAAATAGACAGCATGAGTTTTTTTCCATGAATATTCGGCTTAGCTGTCGACGTTGATGGTTCGCCGGGCTTAACCCATGACTTTTTCTTCTTTGGATTATCGTAGTGAATCCATTTTTCGTCACCAGCGACTATACGATGCAAAAATTATTTTTTTTTATTCCTGGCAAGCAGCATTTCACTCATGCATAATCGTTGTTCAACGTCTCTCGTCTTTAGTTCATATGGAACCCAATTTCCTTGTTTTTGAATCATTCCTAACGATTTTAAACGATGTGAAATTGCTTGTTGAGTCACTTGTAGAGAAAGTGCAAGTTCTTTTTGCGTTTGGGACGAATCTTCCTCCAATAGTGCTTCTAATTCCATGTCTTCGTACACTTTCGGCCTTCCACTGCGTTCTTTGTCTTTAACGTCAAACTCACCGTTCTTAAACTTTCGAAACCATTCCTGACAACTTCTCTCACTTAAAGCAGCTTCACCATATGCTTCTAGAAGCAATCGATGCGCCTCAGCTGCAGATTTTTTCACATTAAAGAAGTAAATTAAAAGTTCCCGCAAATGATGCTTAGTCGGAATAAAACTTGACATTTTTGCACGAAAAAAATTACGTGATGCTGATACGAAATCACTAGTACTTCAAGGTTATGGTGTTGCCAGATGCCAGACTAAACTTGGGATATTACGTTTTACATCTGACAATTTCTCCATAACCTTCTGGTGGGGCCATCTTTTGACAAACCGCGGAAACTTATTTGTATACCTAATAAAAGTATGAAACTGACGTATTCAGCTTTCCCAACTTAGAAAAGGTGACGTAAAATTCCATAGGGGGATGGTGAGAATCAGGATGGACCAAAGGAAGGATATTCTCTCTCAGAGACGGTTCAGTCCTCGAACAAAAAATAAAATCCAACATTCTGCCATTCTTATTTTTAATATAATTGTATTAAAAAAACTCTCCAGAAGACAAGATATCTAACAAAGAGGAGAAAGAGTTATCGGTATTCAATGGAATAAAACAACTATCACACTCACTAGAAATCCAGTCTATACCTGGCAGGTTGAAGTCTCCGAATATTACCACTGGATCACTTCCAATCCTATTGATGTTATCCTGAAGTTAAGAAGTAAAGCACGACCTGGCGTGGTCATCTCTAGAGGCAGATATAAGCAACATACATGGACTTTCACTTTGCTAACTTTATTGAAGACAGTGACCCATAGGTCTTCCGCTATCAATTGATATGCTAAGTTTAAACTTGATAGAATGGGCACAGAAAGCAGTTAAATCAGTGGATGCCTAGGTTGCCTTGCCTTAATGACGTCGAAGAGCAGAAACACGTGTCAGAAATTGCCATCTGATATTCCTTACTGCTCCATTGCGGAAACACTCGCGAATTTTCTTCAGTTAGAAGTATTAATGATCGCTGCTATCCAAGATCACTTATCAATCGATGTCAGTTGGGGGTAAAATGGTTCATTAAGGTGAAATAATGTACGTTGCCAAAATTTAGAAAGGCAAAAAACGTTATTTTTAATTTGAGATATAGGTTTGTTCATTCATCGTGGCGTTTTTAATTATATTATATCACATTGTTCCAGAGTCCGGAAAAAGATTCTTGTTCACGTGAGTACTTATAGATTATCGAATTGAGTGATAACTTGAAAGGAATTTGAATTAGATTGAAATAAATAGGCTTGCAGGTTTCGCAGAAATCTAAGCATTATTTACCCGCAATTAGCTCAACAAGAGCGCCAAAGCCATCTGACATCATGACAGTTACATCTGAATTTTTCATCAACCGTATTGTTTAGATCTTTTCTTAGATCTCAAAATTGGTAATTGGTCATTTGGTAAGATATTTTCGTCGAATGTAAAGATGATCGCCTTAACAAAGGAGAAATCGTACCACAAAAATGGATTCGATAAGAAAAACTCTGACAGAAGAATTTTACTATCTTAATACACGGACTATTCAATTCACGTGTTATTTCAAACCAGAATGTTTTACTCGTTTAGTCAAACTTGAGCGCGTACAGCCATTCAACGAATGATCTCATCTGATGTTGAACCCGAATGAGCCTCATGCGAAATATGAGGCGCAACTTTGAGATTGCAAATGCAAACCGATCTCTTCAGCTGAAATTTCCATATCTGAATTTGGCTTGATTAAAACCCAGAAATTTACGAATAAGGTCGTAATATCATGGGAAAACGTCTGCTGTTTGTGAGAACTCTTTATAAAAATCAGGAAAAATTTTACATTTTCGATTCGGAAATTACGTAATCAATTTGGCTTACATGGGCAACTTGAAAAAGTATCTGTCTCCATCAAAGAAGACCACTCATGAAGAAAGAAGTCCCTAATATATATTTCAGCTTATTTTTGTACTTTCACACTTAGGCGGGGAGCCAGGGTTTTTTTTTACTGGGGGCTTTTCCCTAGGCTTTTATGTGATACGCCGAATTGTATGACACCCTGTCACTAACCCCTGATCTATATGCTTTATTGTTTGCTAACTGAATATTGTAAGCCAAAAGTTCAAAAGAATATATATATAATGTATATTCTTTCGAGAATATGATAAAAAAGTTTGAGCTGATGTTTTCATAAAAATATGGTAAAGACCTCACCTTCGACGAACAAAGAGGCGTAAACTGGGGACTATTTCGAAGCAAAGGGCAAATCGTACAACACAAATAGGATCTAAAATTTAAAGGGTTTCTGTAATCAATGTCACACTCTTGAAAAGAATGATATATTAAATAATGAGATAACTTTTGCCAGAAAATCGTGTTTAAGTTTTGGAGCTTCTTAATTGGCCAGTAACGAACAAATTGTGAAAACAAAAATCATCAGCTGATTTCAATAGCTTTATTCGGGTTCAAAATCTGATTGTTTCAGAACTATCGGGAACATGGGCAACAAAAAACGTCCAAAAATGTACCTATTTTCTTCATTTTTAATCCTCATCTTGCGGTTCAGGTTCTGCATGTCTCTGGTACTTTTCTGACAGTCCCAGAATGATCCAAAAATCCTCAGCTATTACGCATCAGTTCTCCCTACCCTAAGGGTTGTCCGAGAACAGTTAGGAAAATACGAACCCGAATAAAGCTAATGAAACCATCATCTGGCAATTCTCAATTCCTTCCATTAAAACCAACAAGGCCATTTTCTCCGCTTTCCAAACACGCTGAATTAATAAAATTATACTCACGTTGTGCAGTCCTCAGCCTGAACTGGCCCGGCCGGGATCATTAACAGGGCGAACAGGGCAGTTAAGAAAGCTGTGAACGCCATTTTGCGTGCCGGTATTCTGTCTAGAAACACTCAGCCATCGTGGAGAAAGTACACCTGCAAGAGACATTGAAATGTGTGTTAGTTATCCTTGTTGCAAAAAGGGGGAAAATAATTGGAAGGAAACTTGAGAAAACTCTTGTTTCAACATATTAATAGGGTTACTTGATTAAAAGAGGATAGTTTCAATTTCCAGAAACTTTGAATTAAAATGAATTTTCAACAAGTAAAGACCAAACCCATCAAATATATATTTATAGGATGCCACAGCAAGAACTTGAATTCCAATAATTAAAAAATAGAATTTATTGCCGACTCATTTATTTCGTGAAAATCTATCCTAAAATCGACAGAAACAATTATTTTGTCTAATTTTCTTATTAATCTTACGACAAGACCGGTTCGATTATCAAATCATCGACAGGTGCTAGATACAGAGTGGAATATTTTTCTGATCTTGAACTCAAGGGATGTTCTAAAGGGGCGAATGGCTTATCTCTATCTGGGTATTAAATAGTGGAAGATTGGGGTTCATCTACAGATTTGTCACTTCCGTTGATTCCAGCAAATTAATTCTCAGGCTTTTTTTGCATCTGTGAAGACTTTGAAAATTAACGGAATTCATATCTTCTCGTTATTGATATGATAATGAACTGCGAACTATTTATCTGATTTCAGGTGTTCTTTCTATCAAGTTCTAGGGTTTCTGCCAGTTTGGCCAACAAATGCAGCATTGCCATCTTCACAACTGATTTCATAAACATCTAAAGTTTTGGCGGGGTTTAGTTCAGATCAGGAGTTGTATAATATTTTCCTAGATTATGGCGTCCTGAAAATGTTACTTTGAAATCAAGTTCAGAAAAATTATTTTGGATTCGTGTTGATAGTTTTCCGAAATGAGTGAAAAATCGAATGTGTTTTCACCTCTACGTAGGGTCATACGATCGAAGAAATAACAACTAATAATAGTTTTTCGATTCCCCTAGTGAACGAACCAATTGAAAATAAAACTAAAAATCCAAATAATTTTTCTTAATTTGATTCTAAAACAATATTTTCAGGCGTCATAACTTAGGAAAAATATTATACAACTCATAATCCGAAATTAACCCCGCCAAAACTTTGGGTGTTTATAAAATCAGTTGTAAAGATGGCAATGCTGCTTATGTTGGCCAAACAGGCAGAAACTTCGAGACTTGATAGAAAGAACACCTGAAATCAGATAAATAGTTCGTCAGTTTTACATGAAAAAACTAATACTTCATAAACAGCACTTATCAACAATGAAAAATATTTATTGCTATAAAGAATGCTCATTCTATTTAAGAACAGGTCATTTTTTATATGACTTTCAACTTGATTGCCCTCTCGTACAATGCCAAAGAAGTTTTATTTCAATCGCGTGTGAACGTTACAGGCACTCTTTTTCTTCAGCTGATTGTTTTTCCGTCAAAAAGCAATATTTTATCTATTTAAATGTTTTTTTCACATTAACAAAAGTTCTATCAATCAAAATCTTATAATTTACAACATAATGATCTGACATTTGCCAAATTTATACATCTCCTGAGGGTTGGGCTATTAAAGAAACTTATGGATATAGTTCTAGCAGCGCCACCTATATAGACGACGGTATATTTCAATTGACCTAATCATTCGCAAATTACATTGCGAGTGAAACGGTAGCGCGCAAAAATTGCAACAATCGACCAACTCGCTTCCAGGTCATTTCATTTATTTCAATCGCCTTTTTTTCACGCCATGTCTATTCCCGAAGGCGACATTCAGGCATCTCAGGTGATATTGAATTGTTTGATGTACCCTCCATTTCGATCTCTACCGTGAACCAGTTACCGATTCTCGCTTTCCGTACCTTATTCCCACTGATGAAAAGTGTTGGGAATTGAACCGATTCTCGTATTTTGCCATTTTTATTGGCTCCTGAATGCTACTAACTTATACGAGTTCACATCTCCGACTTTTCTGAAGCATATTGGCTTTGTGCGCTTGTTTCTTGTGGGGAAGGAAGATATTCCGTCTTCAGAATGTCTATAATTGACAGAAAGTGGTTTCTAACTATTTGGCTCGATTCTGTGATGAAGCATATATGGTGAAGGTTGAGTACTTCCGGCCACTTGGCAAGTCTTATCGGTTGTCCCGAAACTAAGCGATAACGAATCATAAATTCAAATTGGTTATCCAAAATTATATTTTTGAAATGTGTGTGAAGTTGGCCCCGCACTTTTTGATTTCCAAAAAAATTTTTGTTGTGCTGAATTGTGCTAGGTTTGTGCTGCTTTGTGCAGTTCGAATTTTCTCGTTATTTCAAGTAGTTTTCGAAATATTTCACTAAATGCATAAAATAGGCCAGCCCCACACTTTTTGAAAATTTGAGTTTTAATCACTGCAATGAATTGTGCTAGACGTAAACTGAGTTGTGCCGTTCGAATTTTTGAGATGGATCTCTTAATTTCCCAGAAAATGGAAAATCAAAAAAAAAGTTAGCCCCGCACTTTTGTTTTTTCTTATCGGAAATGAGTCTAAAAAGTTGTGCTAGGTTTGTGCTGCGTTGTGCCGTAAAAATTTTTATGGAAATACCTCACGTTTTCCGGAAAATTCCGAAAATCCATTACAAGGCTAGCCCCGCACTTTCGTTTATTTTCGATCGGAATATGTGGATAAAATTGTGCTACGCGTGTATGAAGTTGTGCCGTTAATATTTTTGAAAAATCGATTTTTTTTTCCGAAAAAACTGGAAAATTCGAAAAAAGATAGCCCCGCACTTTCTTTTTTTTTTCATAAAAATCATCTCATAGAGTTGTGCTACATTTGTGCTGACTTGTGCTGATAATTTTTTCAGAAAAAACTTCAAGTTGTCCTTTTAAACGGTGAAAAATCAAAATATCAGTAGATTGAATGATGAATTGTGTGAATGGCAACACTGTTGTGAAGTTAGCCCCGCACTTTTTGATTTTCGATAAAATGTTTGTGGTGCTGAATTGTGCAAGGTTTGTGCCGTAAAAGTTTTTTTTTCAAATGGTACGATTAATAAGAAAATCGAGTTTAAAAAATTTTCAATATTCTTTTTGTGTTCTTTCTTCCGAATCGAAATCACCAAAACTTGTGCTACTTTCGTATCGTTCAAACCTAATTTTCAAAATTCACATGAAATTTTTTCTCAAAAGGTCAGTATATTCCTGAAAAATCTTGATAGAAGGCAACGTAGTAGCAATTCATGGAATTAGATGCTACCCAGTGGTGCGACAGTGTAAACAAAATCGTATGACTCATCTAGAATTTTATTACTTCCAGGTGGATAGCCGTAGATAGGAGAAGTTACCAGATTGTGATTTTGAGAAGAAAATATTGATACTAAAGTTTCATTTCCTTCATAATGAAATTTCCACTGAAGTAAGAATAAAGTCTTAAATGTTTCTCAATTAGAAAATTTTTTTTTTTACTGAATTGTGCTGAGGTTTTCTGACTTTCCATAAAATGTAGAAAGTTAGCCAGCTCAACGACTGAAGATTCTAGACGTATTCTTAGTTGTGCCGTTGAAATTTTCGAGATAGTACTTTTAATTACGTTGAAAATGGAAAATTCAAAAGAAGTTAACACAGCCCTTTTGTTTTTGCGTGCTTGCTCTTAGTGAAACAGCGTTTTGCCCAAATGTCTGTAATTTTCGAATATTGAGCCGAAAATGGTCTTAATCGATTGGGTTCGACTTCCTGATGAAGAATCTGTTGTCAATTTGAGTATTTTTGGCTGTCCGGCCGTATACTCTTTATCTTCCGAAGGAGATCACCTATAGTTTCCATTTTTTCAGAATGGGTTGATTGTCCAAATATCTCGGACAAGTTCGTTATTTTTCCAAATCCATCGAATAGATTAGATGTCTGAATCTGAAATTTGAAACATTGAAGAGATTCAGTTATCAAATGACCGTTAAACGGAAAGAAAAAATGAAAATTTACATTATTCGCTTTTAGTCACTTAGTGAAATATCTTATTAATCGTACCATTTGAAAAAAAAAAAATTACGGCACATAGCAGCACACACCTTGCACAATTCAGCATCACAAACATTTTATCGAAAATCAAAAAGTGCGGGGCTAACTTCACAACAGTGTTGCCATTCACAAAATTCATCATTCAATCTACTTATATTTTGATTTTTCACCGTTTAAAAAGACAACTTGAAGTTTTTTCTAAAAAAATTATCAGCACAAGTGAGCACAAATGTAGCACAACTCTATGAGATGATTTTTATGGAAAAAAAAAGTAAGTGCGGGGCTATCTTTTTTCGAATTTTCCAGTTTTTTCGGAAAAAAAACTCGATTTTTCAAAAATATTAACGGCACAACTTCATACATGCGTAGCACAATTTTTTCCACTTATTCCGATCGAAAAAAAACGAAAGTGCGGGGCTAGCCTTGTAATGGATATTCGGAATTTTCCGGAAAACGTGGGGTATTTCCATAAAAATTTTTACGGCACAACGCAGCACAAACCTAGCACAACTTTTTACACTAATTTCTGATAAGAAAAAACAAAAGTGCGGGGCTAACTTTTTTTTTTGATTTTCCATTTTCTGGGAAATTAAGAGATCCATCTAAAAAATTCGAACGGCCCAACTCAGTATACGTCTAGCACAATTCATTTCAGTGGTTAAAACTCAAATTTTCAAAAAGTGCGGGGCTGGCCTATTTTATGCATTTAGTGAAATATTTCGAAATCTACTTGAAATAACGAGAAAATTCAAACAGCACAAAGCAGCACAAACATAGCACAATTTAGCACATTAAAAAATATTTCGAAAATCAAAAAGTGCGGGGTCAACTTCACACACATATTTTTAAAGGCTTAATTGGTGGTAGCACGATCAAAGAAACGGGAAAATGAAAACTATGTCAGTTCGCCGACGTTTCGGAAATATATTTTTCCATCTTCGGGGCTAGACTAAACAATTGTATCCTCCCATTATCCTCTATATAAATAATACAATTTACAAATCTCAGGCATGTATTTTTCATGAAAGTAATTATCAGACCGTGAACGGATAATAGGTATCCCATTTTTTGTTAAGGCTGACAACCTCCTTCAAGACTTCAAGTGCTACATTGTGCACTTGAAACCGGTTCACAGTTGCACTTGAGGCCTGGATTCCCTGAGATAACCATGCGTCAATAATGACTAGCTCGCACACTGGAAAGATGGTTCTTCGTAATTGTAGTTCTTTTCTCACATATTGCTTTGCCATGGCGGCTCAATACTTATGTCATTATTTCATTACTTCTCCCGCCCATAATAGGACTAAGAGGCGAGCGAACCCCTCATCTCGCCAGTGGTACTTTGATGAATGTTACACATTCGATGACCACTAGTAATATTTGAATTTCGATGTCATATGTAGTCGTATGGATCTGCAGAGGAAGTGAGTCTGGTTCCAGTTTTCAAGAAGTAGATGGCGCTTTTTTGGAAATGTCTGAAAAGTTCATCCCATTCTTTGTTAAGACTGGCAGCCTCCTTCAAGACTGTCAGTGCCACACTGTGCTGAAGAGAGGCAGTCGCACTTGAGGTCTTGATTCTCTGAGATTACCATGCGTCAATAATAACTAGCTTGCACACTGAAACGATGATTCTTCGAAATTGTCGTTCTCTTTAACATAGTGTGAGCTGACTTTTGCTGCACACTGAATATATATATATATCTTGAGTTTTTGATTTGTTACCTAGTATATGATATATGACATTTCAATGAATTGGGTATCTAGGTTATTGAAAAAATGTAAATATTTATTTGTATAAACGTTTCGGCTTAAATCGCCTTCTTCAGTATACATCTACAATCAAATATAAGTAAATACACAAGAATAAAATTATTTTATAATATCTCACTGTTTCTCTTCTTCATGTTGTTGTGGTTGTTAGCTGGTCGGTATTGTCCTGTCATCTATGTCAATGTCATGTCAGTTGTCAGAGGAATATTAGTTGTCCTGTCTTCTTCTTCCCTTCAGTGGTCTTCTCAGTATCGGATTATATATTTGACTGGGATTTTTAATATCTTGTTTGTCATTAATTATGTTTTCATTATTCACCTGTATGTGGATCATTTCTAATATTTCTCTTCGTCTTTGTTGGGGTTCTACACCTAAAATTTTTGTGTCATCGTAATTGAATTCATGTCCCTTTGTTTTCTTATGTTTGTTTAGAGCCGTGGTTGCATTTTTGTATACTTATGTGCGTTGAGTCTGTCCTTCAGTCTTTGTGACGTCTGTCCTATGTATTCCTTCTCACAATTATTGCATGGTACACTATATATCACCTGTGATTTCTTTGCTTTAGGTGTTGGTGCTTTTAACTTACTAAAAATTTTTCCGACCTGATTGTATGGTTTGTGTACTACTTCTCGGTTGTATGGTCTCAATATGTTGGTTATCTTGTGTGACAGCCCCTGTATATACGGCAATTGTACTCGTCTCGTGGTGTCTGTTTGTACCTTCGTTTGTTGTGTGTTATATAGTAGGTGTGTCCTTTATTTTGTCAGTTTGTTAATCATGTTTTTAGGGTAGTGGTTATCCATCAATAATTTTTTACCTCCTGTATTGTTTTTCTCTTAATATTGGTGATGTTAATTTCAACGCCCTGTCGATGTATCCAATAGCAGTGCTCTTTTTTTGGGAATGGTGATGTTGGGAGTTGTAATCTAATATGTGTCCAGTGTTCTGTTCCTTTCTGTGCCATCGAGTGAGTAGGTTGTAACGAAGTAGTTTTGTTTGCGTGGCGGGGACCCGTTGACCTTGATCGACTCCAGCGAGATCGCGCCGAGCGGTGGGGACACCGACCGATCATTCCCACCTCCATCTGCAGTGCGCACGACGTATGTGGTGGAGGGGACCGAGAATGGTATTTATAGGCGAGTCGAGCACTGGAACGGCAGTTCCTCGCACGGCGCGGAACTCAAATTAAATCAAGGCCTCTACCGTATAGTGGAAGGTCCAGCCAGTGTTGTTAGTGCTGGTAGTGAGTTCAGTGGTAGGCAGACATACCAAGGTAGGAAAGGGGTATAGAGAGGGACCGGAGGACCACTTGTGGAGGACGAGATTCCAGGAGGTGAGTGTGAGGTTCGATCGTTGAGACCGAACGACGGCTGCAGGAGGGCGTTTAGGGCATCACGTCCTTTACGAGTCCTTTAGCCGGTATTGCGGATCCGACATCTGGGTGCCGAGATGAGGAAACTCAATCGTCCCTAGATTGTGGGCCGTTTTATCTTGGCGGACTCCTGCTGTCCATCTCTCGGAGCTGACGTTGATGTACGAGATGAGGAAACTCAATCGTGCTTAGATTGAAGCTTTCCGTGACGTGGGCTGCTGCGCGGTGAGGGTCGTGGTGTGCCCCCCTGTTGTCGTTTGTCGAACCGACCCCTGGAAGGCACGGGTTCGTCACGGGTGTCGGCTGGGTCCTTTAGCCGGTATTGCGTTTCCGCCGTCTGGGTGCCGAGATGAGGAAACTCAATCGTCCCTAGATTGTGGGCCGTTTTACCTCGGCGGACTCCTGCTGTCCATCTCTCGGAGCTGACGTTGATGTACGAGATGAGGAAACTCAATCGTGCTTAGACCGAAGCTTTCCGTGACGTGGGCTGTTGCGCGGCAGGCACTGGGTTGGCCCGATCTTTGAGGGTGCGGGATTCGTCACGGTTGTCGGCTGGGTCCTTTAGCCGGTATTGCGTATCCGACATCTGGGTGCCGAGATGAGGAAACTCAATCGTCCCTAGGTTGTGGGCCGTTTTACCTTGGCGGGCTCCTGCTGTCCATCTCCCGGGACTGACGTTGATGTGCGAGATGGGCAAAGCTCAATCGTGCTGAGACCGAAGTTTTCCGTGGCGTGGGCTGCTGTGCGGCAGGCACTTGGTTCGACCTCGGTCCTGTCGTCATCGCGGGTGGACGCGCGGTGGTTTGCGCATGCGCACACCATACCGCCGGTCACTCCGATTTGGGCTGGGCCTTGGCAGTTCTCTTCGAGGGGTTCTGTTGCGCACGGACACTGGTTGCGCCGTGCGGAATCGTGCCCCAGTGACCCCGCTTGGATGGTCCATGTTGGCCTGAGTGAGGCTTTGGTTTTCGCCCCCTCTCGCTTTTACCCCGAGACATTCTCATTTTTTATCACACGGCCTTAGTCATTCTTATACATTGAGTAACTCGCCACTGTAATCGCTTTGTGTGCACTCTAACCCCTTCACGGAATGTTACTGGACTTTTGGTGATTGATTAGTAGATTTGGGACTTGGGTTTTAGAGGTTAAGGACTACGAGGATTTTGTGATTTAGATTAAGGACTGTTGTACCGAATATGAACTGTTGATTTGTTTTAAGGACTGTGAGACGTATTATTTTGGAAAGTTTGTTTATTTAGTATGAATAGAGAGTATATTTTTAGTTAACCGAGTGTTTTATTGGTGACACCTCCACCTCCAACAGCTACCCACTTCATTCTCCACTGGAGTCTACCTAGGCTCGAGCTTCTGGACATTCCGGAGGAGCTCGATAGGTGAGGGTGACGCCCTCAGAAGCAAATAGTCTGGCGCCCGAGTTTACTGATAAAGGAACTGCACGTAAGGGCGTTACAATTCTGGCTCCCGAGCAGGGACAGCAGGTTGTTGGAGGCTGGTGTTGGAATATAATAGAGATTTTCTCTATTTTGGACGTTGGTTGTTGGAGTTTGAGGTTGTTGGAGTTTGGACGTTGTTGGATATCCTGAGGAAGTAAGGATGGATGTGGATATGCTTCGGAGTGACGAACTCGTATGGGAGTTGCGTGCCCGGAGGTTGGAGGTTGGATCCACTGCGGATGAGGATAGGCTGTTGCTGCGAAGAGCGCTGTCAAGAGGGATTGACATTCCCGAGGATGTGGAGCTGGATACCCCAGTGGAGCTGGCGATCTGCGCTACGAAACTCAGCGAATTGTTGGAAGATGTTCCGGAGGTTGGCGCTGGAAATGCACGAAATGTATATAGGAGGATGTTCAGCCGTCTGGAGCATGTTGAGCGTAGATTGAGGTTGGTGAAGCCAGGCACCATGGAGGAAATATTGACGAGAGATAGAATGATGGAAGTTTTGGAGGACGCTCGGATAGCGTTGGAGGACGCACGTAGCATCGCTGGATTGGCCACGGAGGCGACTGAGACGCCGTCTTTAATTGATGCGCCGATACCTGTAGATAATATGCCGGTTTTGATACCGATGACCGATAGGACTTACCGAGCAAGAGAAGTTAGAGACCAGAGGCTGTCATTTGACATCGACAGAGACGAGGAATTTCAAACGATTGGGACAAACACGCGACCTTGTGGGATACGAACGACGACCGGTTCCATCAATCGCCGGATTTTTGATTCACTACGGAGCCGGGTGCGCAGAGAGACTGTGCCAACAACGACAGAAATACCAAGACGTGGATTCACTGAATCAACGAGGAGAGCATCAGTACCGAATGCAAACATCGTAGGAGAGACAATAGAGTCAGTAGAGTCTGTGGTTACCCCACTACCGGTGCAGACAAGGAGACAAGAGAGAGAAACACCAATTCCCCCACCACGGGAGGACGAGAGGAGTATGTACCACATCTACCCCACTCGTGCCCCCACAGTCCCATTGTACATGTGGAACGTACATTATGACGGCTCGGGAAGTATCACAGCGTTTCTGGACGAGATCGAACAACTAGCCGAGTCGAGGAACCTGACACACGGAGATTTATTTAAGTCAATTTATGAGATATTGAGGGGTGATGCACGAGATTGGTATGTACCACGAAAAGCAAACTTAGAGAGCTGGGAAGATTTTAAGACCAAAATCAAAGAAGCCTTCTTGCCACCAAATTACGAAGAGTTGCTTCTCGAAGATATTAAAAAGAGAACGCAAGGCAAAGATGAAAAACTTGTACTGTACGTGACTCGAATGCAAAACCTATTTCGAAAGCTGGTACATAACTGCGTAACTGAGGCCGAGCAAGTCACAATTATTAGACGAGGCTTGTTGCCACATCTTCAGAGAGCACTCGTATTCCAGCATACTGATACAATTGAGGAACTACTGAATAAAGGCAAGGTGTTTGAGTTGGTACATTGGCAGGCACAACAGTATAAACCACCACCAGTACAGAATGCCATAGTAACACCAGAGCCTCATCTCGTGTACCAAAGCCCGCAAACCAGACCGAATGTGTCAGACACGAATAGATCTGAGGTACCGACTAGAACGTCGATGGAGTTACCGCACGGGAATAGTGACACGGTCGTTAGATCGAACGTTGTCGCCCAGGAACACGGCCTAGTACCGACCGAAGAACTGTAAGATTCAAAGAGGACACGATGGTATGTTTTAGATGTGGAGAGACAGGACATATGCGAATTAACTGCCGAAACCCCCCCAAGATTTCCTGTCCACGGTGTGGAAGAAATGGCGTTTCTGCAAGAGAATGTGGTTGTTCGGAAAACTAAGTGAGGATTGCGCGAAGACGAGGCATCCGCAATCCTCTGAAAGACTAGCCTCGAAGCTAAATACCATTCAGAGACATCCGCCAGATAACCGACCTATAATTTATGTCAGTGTGGAAGGAGAAACTTTCGAGCGTTACTGGACACTGGTGCTACGAAGTCATTCTTGGGAAGAACTGTGGCTGATTACTGCGATCGAATGAACATACCATTTTTCACACACCAGGCTACGGCGAAGATAGCTGATGGACAGTCAGTATCGATCCCAAGATGCTATAGACTTCCATTACAGTTTCACGACGACTATATCAAGGTGGATATGCTGTATATGGAGAGTTTACCGATAGACATAGTAGTTGGGATGGACGTGCTGAGTGAATACGATTTTAGCATTGACCTAAGAACTGTGTCCTGCTACTACAGAGGTAGATTACTGAGATCTGTCGGAGAGGAATCACTGTCCTGCTCGAAAGCCGATTATAACCATGAAGAACTGGAACTTCCTGAGAAAGAAAGACGAGAGCTCAACCGCTTTCTGGACAGGGAACTTGAACAATTTGACGATATCCAAGGAACGACGAGCCTGGTCGAACATAAGATTCAACTCAAACCCGGGACTGAACCCATTAAACAAAGATACCAACCACGTAATCCTGCGACACAAGAGATCATCAATGAAGAGGTCGACCGAATGCTAGAGGAGAGAGTAATAGAGCCATCTAACAGTCCATGGAGCTCGCCTGTGGTGATAGTTAGGAAAAAGGATGGACGAGCTAGATTTTGCGTGGACTACCGAAAATTAAACGAAGCCTCTATAAAAGATGCATACCCACTGCCGTACATCTCGCATATCCTCGACAAACTACGGCGAGCAAAGTATATCAGTAGCCTAGATTTACGGCAAGGATATTGGCAGGTACCCCTGAGCAAAGAAAGTAAGCCCCTAACAGCTTTTACGGTACCTGGGCGAGGTCTTTTTCAATTCAGAGTAATGGCATTTGGTCTACATTCTGCGCCAGCAACATTTCAGAGATTACTGGATCGGATCATCGGACCAGAGATGGAACCTTTTGTTTTCGCATACCTAGACGACATAATAGTGTTGGGAGACTCGCTGGAACATCATCTGCAGATCCTGAGCGAGGTTTTTCAAAGGCTTAAAGCAGCTAACTTACAGCTGAATCCAGAGAAGTGTCGGTTTGGGTGCAGAAGCCTGAGATATTTGGGTCATGTCGTATCCTCGGACGGAATCAAGACCGATCCTGACAAGGTGGCGGCGATACAAGCAATACCAGTACCCCGAAGTGTCCGCGAAATTAGAAGATTTCTCGGAGTGGCATCTTGGTACCGTCGCTTCATACCGGAGTTTTCCCAGATTGTGGCACCGTTAACTCGCCTACTACGCAAGAAGCAGAAATGGCGCTTTGAGACAGAGGAACTAAAATCTTTCGAACTGCTGAAGAAGAAACTCACGGAGGCCCCAGTTTTGGCGTGTCCTGATTTTGAGCAGCCGTTCGTGCTGCAGACTGATGCTTCGGACCAAGGATTGGGCATAGCGCTGACCCAGAGTGTCGATGAGGTCGAAAGAGTTATAGCCTATGCTAGTAGAACGTTGTCACCGGCTGAACGAAATTACTCGACAACAGAGAAAGAGTGTCTGGCTATAGTATGGGGTGTGGAGAAGATGAGACCCTACCTTGAGGGATACCACTTTACAGTATTGACAGACCATCAGTCGCTCCGATGGCTGAATTCAGTAAAGAGCCCTGCAGGACGTATTGCCAGATGGATAGTCTACTTACAACAATTTGATTTCGACATAAAATACCGAAAAGGATCCCTCAATAGAGTGGCCGATGCGCTGTCAAGAAGTCCATTACCTGGCCCAACCGAGGGAGAGATTTGCTTGTCTGAGGAGACCAAATGCAAATGGTATACAAGGAAGTTGGCCGAAGTCGAAAATAATCCCGAGGCGTTGCCTGACTATTGCGTGAGCGATGGCAAATTATATCGACATTTCTTCGAGTCAAACGACTTGACTGAACCCGATATGTCCCGACCCTGGAAGCTGTGTGTGCCCGCCAACCAAAGAGAGGCTCTTATGCGGGAAAATCATGATGCTCCAACCGCCGGACATATGGGAATAGCGAAAACTAGTTGCAGGATGGCTAAACTATATTACTGGCCAGGAATGTTTAGGGATATAGCTAAGTTCGTGAGATCGTGTCAGTCCTGCCAAAGATATAAAGTTTCGCAGCAACAGACTCCTGGAAAGATGCAGCCAAGTATAGGAAAAGACCCTGGGATAAAGTCTGCGTTGACCTGATTGGTCCATTACCGCGTTCTACCAGAGGGAATACTTTTGTATTTGTGGCTCAGGATAAATTCACCAAGTGGGTGGAATTTCGTGCTCTACGCAAGGCGACAGCACCAGCAGTAACAAGGGCTCTCTTCGAGCAAGTGATTGCAAAGTTTGGTTGTCCTCGCACGGTGATATGCGACAACGGCAAACAGTTTGTTAGTCGAGAATTTCGGAGCTTATTGAGGCAATTGGGAGTTCGAGTACGATTCACACCGGTGTACAGCCCTCAAGCGAATGCGGTCGAGCGGGCGAATCGTACGTTGAAAACGATGATAGCGCAATTTTGTGAAGGCGATCATCGTAAATGGGACGAGAGACTACCCGAGCTGGCCATGGCGACGAATTCGGCGAGACACGAGTCGACGGGATTTACTCCGTCGTTCCTCAACTTCGGCCGTGAAATGAACATACCAAGAGTGGTTGTTGATGACAATGGTATCAGAGAGGAGCCAGAAGACTCCGAAGTGGATGAAGAAGATGCTCAGGACACCAGTCGCGAGGAGGTCCGAAGTCACGCGAGTCGGTTAAAACGGCTACGCGAAGTGTTTGAATTGGTACGAGTGCAGTTGGGTCGGGCATTCACCCAGCAAAGCCACTATTACGATCTCCGGCGACGGGAATGGAGATGTAGAGTGGGAGATGAAGTCTGGCGCCGGGAACGACCACTGTCCTCAGCGGCGAACCAGTTTTCGGGCAAATTAGCGCCGAAATTTTCGGGGCCATATGTGGTGACCAAAGTAGTTTCACCGGTGGTCTACGACTTGCGAGACGGATCGGGCAAGAAATTAAGGCATATCCATATAAAGGACCTGAAGCCCGCTAATGCTTCCTATGTTTCAGACGCGTCGCCCTCCGAAATGAACGCATAGTGCGCGTCTTTTCGACATGACAGTAGTGCGCGTCACCGCCCTCCCAAATGAACGCATAGTGCGCGTCCTTTTCCCCACATGCCAGTAGTGCGCGTCCTTTTTCCCCACATGACAGTAGTGCGCGTCACCGCCCTGCCAAATGAACGCATAGTGCGCGTCTTTTTCCCCCCTGACAGTAGTGCGCGCCACAGCCCTCCCAAATGAACGCTTAGTGCGCGTCCATTTTCCCTCGCATGACAGTAGTGCGCGTCACCGCCCTCCCAAATGAACGCTTAGTGCGCGTCTTTTTCCCACATGACAGAAGTACGCGTCACCGCCCTCCTAAAGGATCGCAGCGTGTGCGTCACAAACGCTGACAAACAGTATAGAGAATTGCTGATTTAGGCTAAGATTTCCTCTTGTATGTTATCGCTAATTTAGGCTAAGATTTTCTCTTATATTGTTGATTTAGGCTAAGATTTTCTCTTGTGTTGTTGATTGAGGATAAGATTTTCTCTTATGTTGTAAATTTAGGCTAAGATTTTCTCTTATATTGTTGATTTAGGCTAAGATTTTCTCTTGTGTTGTTGATTCAGGATAAGATTTTCTCTTATGTTGTAGATTTAGGCTAAGATTTTCTCTTATATTGTTGATTTAGGATGGGATTTTCTCTTATATTGTTGCTTTGGGATAAGATTTTCTCTTATATGGTTAATTTGGACTAAGATTTTCTCTGGGGGTTTTATTGGGCTAAGGTCCTTTCTTCATCCTATTTGTGGTCAGGAAGGGAAGAAAAAAAAATTCTTTTTTTTTATGGAAGTAAGGGGAGAGTGTAACGAAGTAGTTTTGTTTGCGTGGCGGGGACCCGTTGACCTTGATCGACTCCAGCGAGATCGCGCCGAGCGGTGGGGACACCGACCGATCATTCCCACCTCCATCTGCAGTGCGCACGACGTATGTGGTGGAGGAGACCGAGAATGGTATTTATAGGCGAGTCGAGCACTGGAACGGCAGTTCCTCGCACGGCGCGGAACTCAAATTAAATCAAGGCCTCTACCGTATAGTGGAAGGTCCAGCCAGTGTTGTTAGTGCTGGTAGTGAGTTCAGTGGTAGGCAGACATACCAAGGTAGGAAAGGGGTATAGAGAGGACCGGAGGACCACTTGTGGAGGACGAGATTCCAGGAGGTGAGTGTGAGGTTCGATCGTTGAGACCGAACGACGGCTGCAGGAGGGCGTTTAGGGCATCACGTCCTTTACGAGTCCTTTAGCCGGTATTGCGGATCCGACATCTGGGTGCCGAGATGAGGAAACTCAATCGTCCCTAGATTGTGGGCCGTTTTATCTTGGCGGACTCCTGCTGTCCATCTCTCGGAGCTGACGTTGATGTACGAGATGAGGAAACTCAATCGTGCTTAGATCGAAGCTTTCCGTGACGTGGGCTGCTGCGCGGTGAGGGTCGTGGTGTGCCCCCTGTTGTCGTTTGTCGAACCGACCCCTGGAAGGCACGGGTTCGTCACGGGTGTCGGTTGGGTCCTTTAGCCGGTATTGCGTTTCCGCCGTCTGGGTGCCGAGATGAGGAAACTCAATCGTCCCTAGATTGTGGGCCGTTTTACCTCGGCGGACTCCTGCTGTCCATCTCTCGGAGCTGACGTTGATGTACGAGATGAGGAAACTCAATCGTGCTTAGACCGAAGCTTTCCGTGACGTGGGCTGTTGCGCGGCAGGCACTGGGTTGGCCCGATCTTTGAGGGTGCGGGATTCGTCACGGTTGTCGGCTGGGTCCTTTAGCCGGTATTGCGTATCCGACATCTGGGTGCCGAGATGAGGAAACTCAATCGTCCCTAGGTTGTGGGCCGTTTTACCTTGGCGGGCTCCTGCTGTCCATCTCCCGGGACTGACGTTGATGTGCGAGATGGGCAAAGCTCAATCGTGCTGAGACCGAAGTTTTCCGTGGCGTGGGCTGCTGTGCGGCAGGCACTTGGTTCGACCTCGGTCCTGTCGTCATCGCGGGTGGACGCGCGGTGGTTTGCGCATGCGCACACCATACCGCCGGTCACTCCGATTTGGGCTGGGCCTTGGCAGTTCTCTTCGAGGGGTTCTGTTGCGCACGGACACTGGTTGCGCCGTGCGGAATCGTGCCCCAGTGACCCCCCCGCTTGGATGGTCCATGTTGGCCTGAGTGAGGCTTTGGTTTTCGCCCCCCCCCTCTCGCTTTTACCCCGAGACATTCTCATTTTTTTATCACACGGCCTTAGTCATTCTTATACATTGAGTAACTCGCCACTGTAATCGCTTTGTGTGCACTCTAACCCCTTCACGGAATGTTACTGGACTTTTGGTGATTGATTAGTAGATTTGGGACTTGGGTTTTTAGAGGTTAAGGACTACGAGGATTTTGTGATTTAGATTAAGGACTGTTGTACCGAATATGAACTGTTGATTTGTTTTAAGGACTGTGAGACGTATTATTTTGGAAAGTTTGTTTATTTAGTATGAATAGAGAGTATATTTTTAGTTAACCGAGTGTTTTATTGGTGACACCTCCACCTCCAACAGCTACCCACTTCATTCTCCACTGGAGTCTACCTAGGCTCGAGCTTCTGGACATTCCGGAGGAGCTCGATAGGTGAGGGTGACGCCCTCAGAAGCAAATAGTCTGGCGCCCGAGTTTACTGATAAAGGAACTGCACGTAAGGGCGTTACAAGGTTATTATTTTCCCTTATTAGTGTGATGTCCAGGAAATTTATACAGTTGTTTTCTTCTTCCTCTAGTGAAAATTGTAGGAACTCATGTATACTGTTGAATTGGTTTAGTATCAACTCTATTTCGGCCGGTGTTGTTATTGCCATGCAGTCATCCACATATCCTTTGAAAAATGTTGTTTTATGATTTTTCATGATTTTCTCCTCAATTAACTCCATTACCAACTGTGCTTGAAAGAATCCTTGAAAAATATCAAATTACATTCCAACCATCGGCTATATTCACTAGATGTCAAATCTCTGTATACGAACATCCCCACTGAATTAATAAAAGAGGCAGTCGAAAACAATTGGGACATAATAAAACAAAACACTTTAATACCGAAAGAAGAATTTATTCAAACGATTCAATATATAACAAACAACAGTTACTTTCAATATGGGAAAATTTCTACCAACAAATTAAAGGTGTTGCCATGGGGAACCCGATATCGAGCACAATAGCACAGTTGGTAATGGAGTTAATTGAGGAGAAAATTATGAAAAATCATAAAACAACATTTTTCAAAAGATATGTGGATGACTGCATGGCAATAACAAAACCGGCCGAAATAGAGTTGATACTAAACCAATTCAACAGTATACATGAGTTCCTACAATTTACACTAGAGGAAGAAGAAAACAACTGTATAAATTTCCTGGACATCACACTAATAAGGGAAAATAATAACCTACTCACTCGATGGCACAGAAAGGAACAGAACACTGGACACATATTAGATTACAACTCCCAACATCACCATTCCCAAAAAAGAGCACTGCTATTGGATACATCGACAAGGCGTTGAAATTAACATCACCAATATTAAGAGAAAAACAATACAGGAGGTAAAAATTATTGATGGATAACCACTACCCTAAAAACATGATTAACAAACTGACAAAATAAAGGACACACCTACTATATAACACACAACAAACGAAGGTACAAACAGACACCACGAGACGAGTACAATTGCCGTATATACAGGGGCTGTCACACAAGATAACCAACATATTGAGACCATACAACCGAGAAGTAGTACACAAACCATACAATCAGGTCGGAAAAATTTTTAGTAAGTTAAAAGCACCAACACCTAAAGCAAAGAAATCACAGGTGATATATAGTGTACCATGCAATAATTGTGAGCAGGAATACATAGGACAGACGTCACAAAGACTGAAGGACAGACTCAACGCACATAAG
>JARTUT010002004.1:2500-5000 GCA_030674115.1 Micraspis discolor
CTTGGCTTTGCCGCCCGGCATAAAGTGGAGAAACCCACTATAAAAACCCCGAATCCCAAGGTGAGACAGTGCCGAGGGGATGCATGGCTGGCGGGCAGCACAGTCTTTAACTTTCTTACCACGGGGCACCTGGCGCACCCCGTGGGACATATTAGCCTTCCCCCCAGTACGGGCGCACTGCTGGGGGGTGACGTTTAGGTCGGCCCTACTCGTGGGAACAGTATTAAAATAATGAGTTCCAAAAATTTAAAATTAAAAGTTGATGTGGGGAAGAAGGTGAAAGGGGATGAGGAAGTTGAAGAGGGAGCGAATACGTCTCTGGTCATGAGGATGACTCAAGACCTAGAGAAGCGTATCGATACCTCCGGCTCGGGAGCCGCCGGAAGGCCAAGAAGCAGCAGTATGGGTGCAGGCTGCGGGGAGAGGATTAGAAGGCTAGGGGTAGAGATGAAGGAGTTCGTTTTAAACGACTCCAACAAGATAAGCAAGGTGGCTGCACTGCATATCCTTAAGATATGCAGTGAGTATGAACAGGTCATCACTAGCCTCTCCTCCCAGAACGAGCGACTGAGGGGAGAGCTAGATGAAAAGAACAAGTGGGTTCGAAAGGTTGAGAAGGGCGATATAAGGTTGAACAACCAGCCCCAGAGCGCATGGGCGAGCGTGTCTGAGAGTGTGGCCAAAGCCAGCGCGGCTCCGAAGGTAACCCCCCCCAAAAGGGAGGCCCCGAAGAGCTTTGCGCTGGTTGTGAAAGATCCAAGCGGTAAGCTTGGGAGCGAAGATGTGAAGAACAAAGTCTTGGCTGAAGTGGCAACAATGTGCGATGTACGAGTGACTGCTGTACGTCGATGCAAGAAAGAGAGCGGTATTGTCATTGAGACAAAAACCGCTGGAGAGCTTGAGAGTTTGTCGAGCCTTAAAAAGTTCGGCGAACTCGGTATGGTTGTAGAAAAACCCAGGAAACTGGGTGAGAGAGTGTTGATCTTCGACGTTCCGTCGAAGATGAATGAAAGAGAGTTCAAGAGGGAGCTGCATAAGCGTAATGGGTTTGGGCTTGATGCCCAAACCTTTGAAAGTCTCGTAAGAGTCAAGGCCAGAAATGGCCGGGGTGAATCTGGGAATGTGGTACTTGAAGTACCACATGAACTGAAAGTCGAATGGCTGAAGGAAAAGCGAGTATATGTTGGATTCCTCAGTTGTAGGGTTAAAGAACTCTCGCTGGTGGAAAGGTGCCACAGGTGCCTCAGTCTGGGGCATTTTGTGAAAGAGTGCACTGAAACACGGAATGTCTGTAGAAAGTGTGGTGAAGTTGGACACTTAGTCCGCGAATGCAAAAACCAGAATGCATGCAGAGAATGCAAGCAGAAAGGAAGAAAGGATACCGGGCACAGTACTTCTAGTACACAGTGTCCCGAGTATCAGGCTCGAATCAGGCGACTACGGTCGCGAGTATGACAGGTATAAATGTCTAATTTAAAGATCCTGCAGTTGAATGGGCAAGGATGCTACGGTGTCCTGAGTGAATTAGGCGACTGCATGGTGAGAGAGAGGTTGTGCATATGTTTACTGCAGGAGCCCTACCTTAGGGAAGGGAAAGTGTGTGGTATTCCCAGTGCCATGAGAGTGTTTCAAGCGGCTTCGGGACTGGCTGCCATTGTGGTCAATGACCCCAGTGGTGAGGTCATACCGTTGCCGCTGAAAGAAAATGAAAGGGGCGTATGTGTGTGGTTCAGGAATGCCCAGTATGAAGGGTATCTAGCCTCTGTGTACTTTAAGTACGGGGATGAATTAGGGCCATATTTGGGGTATATAGAGAGAGTTCTGAGTATGATTGGTAACAGTCCGATAATTTTCGGACTAGATGTGAATGCAACATCTCCCTTGTGGTTCAGCAAGGGGATGGGAACATATGGCAGAAGGGTGAATCGGGGGATTGAAATAGAAGGATTTTTGAATGAAACTGGTCTCCTAGTAATGAATCAAAAGTCTGAATGGTATACCTTCAGTGGTGCAATGGGTGAGTCAGATATTGATCTCACCCTAATGAATGGTAGGGTAGATGATGATTTCACCACAAGTTGGTGTGTCAAACCGGGCTGGAGTGTGAGTGACCATAATGGTATACTCATCACTCTGGAACGGAGAATGAAAGACAGAATGACTCAGGTAGTGACGAATAGATGGAAGATAAACAATGTCGACTGGGCAAGATACCAAGATCTCGTTAGACTCGAGGCTGAACTCGTCGGTTACGATGAGTTTGATGCCTTGGGTTCTGATGAGAAAGTGCAAATGCTGCAAGGGTGGATCACTTCGGTGAACGAAAGAATGTTGAAAAGGCCGGTAGTATCCGCTGGTAGGGTAACCTGGTGGACTGCCGCGCTAACGAAGCGAAAGAGAGAAGTAAGAAAGGCAAGGGTAGATTACCAGAAAGCTAGGAAAAGGAATGAAAGAGAGAGCGAAAGACAGAAAATGGAATATCTCCGCTTGCGGAGATTGT
>JARTUT010002004.1:10000-20000 GCA_030674115.1 Micraspis discolor
CACGCGTTGTTCGTACCGGATCGGTTCACGCGTTGTTCGTACCGGATCGGTTCACGTGTTGTTCGTACCGGATCGGTTCACCGAACGAGAAGATATAAGTCCGTAAAAACGACGCGAACACCTATCTAACATCGCGTTCGATGAGGTCGATACGCCTTCGGAGTCTTTGAAAATGATTTTCTCAACGCAATATAACCACGTCCTGAACCGACCCGGTACGAACTACGATGTTCGTACCGGATCGGTTCACCGAACGGGAAGATGTAAGTCCGTAAAAAGGACGCGAACACCTATCATACATCGCGTTTGACGAAGTCGATACGCCTTCGGGGTCTTTGAAAATAATTTTCTCAACGCAATATAACCCGGTACGAACTACGATGTTCGTACCGGATCGGTTCACCGAACGGGAAGATGTAAGTCCGTAAAAACGACGCGAACACCTATCATACATCGCGTTTGACGAAGTCGATACGCCTTCGGGGTCTTTGAAAATAATTTTTCTCAACGCAATATAACCCGGTACGAACTACGATGTTCGTACCGGATCGGTTCACCGAACGGGAAGATGTAAGTCCGTAAAACTACGCGAACACCTATCATACATCGCGTTTGATGAAGTCGATACGCTTTCGGAGTCTTTGAAAAAATTTTCTCAACGCAATATAACGCGGTCCATGACCGATCCGGCACGAATATGCTAAACGCAATATAACACCGAACAGTCCGTTCGGGCCGTCTGGAGGGTCATCTGGGTGTATCTAGACATATATAGGGGCATGGTGGTCGAGAGAGGTGTAAACGCAAAGCGATCTTGAAACACCGAGAGGCGTCCGATCCGATGGCAATGGGATCGTAGGTCGCTGTTTCGGTCGAAATAGAAATCTCGAAAGCACCGACGTCGTATCGGTCCCATAGTAGAAGTTATTCTATACGACCGAGTCGGGTGGTACGAAAGTCCGAGATTCCGTATTATTAGTTTCCGATCGATACATTAACGTAAGAACGACGAACGAACGTCTGTTATATTGCGTTATATAAGATCCGAATGCATCCTCAGTCCGTAAAAATTATTTTCGCTAAACGCAATATAACCCGGTACGAACTACGATGTTCGTACCGGATCGGTTCACCGAACGGGAAGATGTAAGTCCGTAAAAACGACGCGAACACCTATCATACATCGCGTTAGATGAAGTCGATACGCTTTCGGAGTCTTTGAAAAAAATTTTTCTCAACGCAATATAACGCGGTCCATGACCGATCCGGCACGAATATGCTAAACGCAATATAACACCGAACAGTCCGTTCGGGCCGTCTGGAGGGTCATCTGGGTGTATCTAGACATATATAGGGGCATGGTGGTCGAGAGAGGTGTAAACGCAAAGCGATCTTGAAACACCGAGAGGCGTCCGATCCGATGGCAATGGGATCGTAGGTCGCTGTTTCGGTCGAAATAGAAATCTCGAAAGCACCGACGTCGTATCGGTCCCATAGTAGAAGTTATTCTATACGACCGAGTCGGGTGGTACGAAAGTCCGAGATTCCGTATTATTAGTTTCCGATCGATACATGAACGTAAGAACGACGAACGAACGTCTGTTATATTGCGTTATATAAGATCCGAATGCATCCTCAGTCCGTAAAATTATTTTCGCTAAACGCAATATAACCCGGTACGAACTACGATGTTCGTACCGGATCGGTTCACCGAACGGGAAGATGTAAGTCCGTAAAACTACGCGAACACCTATCATACATCGCGTTTGATGAAGTCGATACGCTTTCGGAGTCTTCGAAAAAAATTTTTCTCAACGCAATATAACGCGGTCCATGACCGATCCGGCACGAATATGCTAAACGCAATATAACACCGAATAGTCCGTTCGGGCCGTCTGGAGGGTCATCTGGGTGTATCTAGACATATATAGGGGCGAGGTGGTCGGGAGAGGTGTCAACGCAAAGCGATCTTGAAACACCGAGAGGCGTCCGATCTGATGGCAATAGGATCGTAGGTCGCTGTTCCGGTCGAAAAAGAAATCTCGAAAGCACCGACGTAGTATCGGTCCGATAGTAAAAGTTTTTCTATACGACCGAGACGGGTGATACGAAAGTCCGAGATTCCTTATTAATCGATTCCGTTCGATGTATGAACGTAAGAAAGACGAACGAACGTCTGTTATATTGCGTTAGGTAAGATCCGAATGCGTTCTCAGTCCGTAAAAATCGATCTCGCTAAACGCAATATAACACCGAATAGTCCGTTCGGGCCGTCTGGAGGGTCATCTGTGGGTATCTAGACATATATAGGGGCGAGGTGGTCGAGAGAGGTGTAAACGCAAAGCGATCTTGAAACACCGAGAGGCGTCCGATCTGATGGCAATAGGATCGTAGGTCGCTGTTCCGGTCGAAAAAGAAATCTCGAAAGCACCGACGTAGTATCGGTCCGATAGTAAAAGTTTTTCTATACGACCGAGACGGGTGATACGAAAGTCCGAGATTCCTTATTAATCGATTCCGTACGATGTATGAACGTAAGAAAGACGAACGAACGTCTGTTATATTGCGTTAGGTAAGATCCGAATGCGTTCTCAGTCCGTAAAAATCGATCTCGCTAAACGCAATATAACACCGAATAGTCCGTTCGGGCCGTCTGGAGGGTCATCTGTGGGTATCTAGACATATATAGGGGCGAGGTGGTCGAGAGAGGTGTCAACGCAAAGCGATCTTGAAACACCGAGAGGCGTCCGATCTGATGGCAATAGGATCGTAGGTCGCTGTTCCGGTCGAAAAGAAGTCTCGAAAGCACCGACGTAGTATCGGTCCGATAGTAAAAGTTTTTCTATACGACCGAGTCGGGTGATACGAAAGTCCGAGATTCCTTTTTAATCGATTCCGTACGATGTATGAACGTAAGAAAGACGAACGAACGTCTGTTATATTGCGTTAAGTAAGATCCGAATGCGTTCTCAGTCCGTAAAAATCGATCTCGCTAAACGCAATATAACACCGAATAGTCCGTTCGGGCCGTCTGGAGGGTCATCTGGGGGTATCTAGACATATATAGGGGCGAGGTGGTCGAGAGAGGTGTCAACGCAAAGCGATCTTGAAACACCGAGAGGCGTCCGATCTGATGGCAATAGGATCGTAGGTCGCTGTTTCGGTCGAAAAAGAAGTCTCGAAAGCACCGACGTAGTATCGGTCCGATAGTAAAAGTTTTTCTATACGACCGAGTCGGGTGATACGAAAGTCCGAGATTCCTTATTAATCGATTCCGTACGATGTATGAACGTAAGAAAGACGAACGAACGTCTGTTATATTGCGTTAGGTAAGATCCGAATGCATTCTCAGTCCGTAAAAATCGATTTCGCTATACGCAATACAACACCGAATAGTCCGTTCGGGCCGTCTGGAGGGTCATCTGGGGCTTACCAGACATATATAGGGCATGGTGGTCGGGATAGGTGTAAACGCAAAGCGATCTTGAAACACCGAGAGGCGTCCGATCTGATGGCAATGGGATCGTAGGTCGCCGTTTCGGTCGAAAAGGAAATCTCGAAAGCACCGACGTCGTATCGGTCTGTTGGTAAAGTTTTTTACACGACCGAGTCGGATGGTACGAAAGTCCGAGATTCCGTATTAATCTTTCCCGTAAGATGATGTATGATCGTAAGAAAGACGTACGAATGTATGTGGATGAAATCGACATGCATTCAGAGTCCGTAAATATTATTTTTCTTAACGCAATATAACTCAGAATTTTCCGTTGGGGCCGTCTGGAGGGTCATCTGGGGGTCTCCAGACATATATATAAGGGTGAGAAGACAGAGAGGTCATAACCGTCCATAGTTATGTGGGTTCCAACATGAGAGTTCTTTGATGGATTATCAGTTGGATCGAGGTAGACCGGAAAAGTCACACTGCCCCGGCGATGACAGATTCTATGCGGAAGATATTGTCTTTATATATGAGAAATCGAACCGCCGCCGATATGCTTCTGAATGCGCATCAATGTTGATCTAGCAACCCGCTCTCTCCGATTGACGACTTAAAAGAAATACATGTGATATACTGGCATAAATGAAAAACATGTATTGAAATTATATAATTTGGCTCAATGAAATATGATAAAGGTGCATGAATGAATAAATAAATGAATGAATGAATGGGTTATAATGAAACACAGGCAAAATGAAACACAGATAAATGAAATATACACTGTGATAAATAATGAAACACGGACCAAAGTCGTTCGATCGTGATGTGATGGTTTAATGCTAGATCTAGATGAAGTTTTATTCGTTGCTATCTGTAGCTTGGTGGGATCGATCATCGTATTTGGCAGTACTCGCCCTTAGCGTCTGGAGCTCCCGTACAGCGAGACCGCGGCCCTCTTCGATTCTCTGTATTCGAATGGTCATATGCGGTCAACCTTAAACTCATCGTGGCCTACCTCTAGGTATTGATTCCACGTTAAACCATGCGACCGCTCGCTTCTTACCAAGCGTGATTAGAAATGTGAGATTTCTCGAATACACCGTGTCGTTATATATCATCATGTATAACGAAGGGTCGAGAATGTGATTGGAATAATAATCAAATGACGAGGGCGTCGATCTGTCGATCATATCGATTAGTTTCGCTCGCGCCTCGGCAGGGGATCTATTACGGATCTCGTAGCTTCGACTGTCTGCCGCGTGCGGCGTTTATCTCCGCACCTCTCCACTTCGCATGATAATAATGAATTGTGCTCAGCAACCGTGACTTTTTCAAGTTTTGGTGTTGTCACATTAATAATTGGGGCTAGAGCGATGATCGAAAATTCACGAAAGTGTATTTTAATAAAACGATCATCGATATGATATATTCATATATGAAGATTGGAGTGGCAATGCGTTGATCTATCGTACGTTACGCAATTTAAAGGCAGATGGGCGTTGCGAAAATTCTATTGAATTGAATTGAAGATGGTGCTATAAGGTTCGATCTGACGTCCGAGCTCTAGAAGCGGTCACGATTTGTTAGTTCGAATGTGACGTTCGGAGGGCTCCTAGCGCGACAACAGATCATCCGTAGCACCTGAACTGTCGTATTCGAAGTGGGGCGCTGACCGATGTCTTACGGCTTTGTGTCGGCGCCGCATACGCACGCCTGAACTGGACGTCGAGGGTTAACGATCTGCTTTCGTAGCTGTCGCGGAACCCACCGTCCGTTCTCGTGTCTCGGAACGCAGTTCCCTGGTTGATCCTGCCAGTAGTCATATGCTTGTCTCAAAGATTAAGCCATGCATGTCTCAGTACAAACCAAATTAAGGTGAAACCGCGAAAGGCTCATTAAATCAGTTATGGTTCCTTAGATCGTACTCACATTTACTTGGATAACTGTGGTAATTCTAGAGCTAATACATGCAAATAGAGCTCCGACCGGGAACGGAAGGAGCGCTTTTATTAGATCAAAACCAATAGGTGTCGAGCGCAAGCTCTTCGTCTTTCAATTTGGTGAATCTGAATAACTTTATGCTGATCGCACGGTCTCGTACCGGTGACGCATCTTTCAAATGTCTGCCTTATCAACTGTCGATGGTAGGTTCTGCGCCTACCATGGTTGTTACGGGTAACGGGGAATCAGGGTTCGATTCCGGAGAGGGAGCCTGAGAAACGGCTACCACATCCAAGGAAGGCAGCAGGCGCGCAAATTACCCACTCCCAGCTCGGGGAGGTAGTGACGAAAAATAACGATACGGGACTCATCCGAGGCCCCGTAATCGGAATGAGAACACTCTAAACCCTTTAACGAGGATCAATTGGAGGGCAAGTCTGGTGCCAGCAGCCGCGGTAATTCCAGCTCCAATAGCGTATATTAAAGTTGTTGCGGTTAAAAAGCTCGTAGTCGAACTTGTGTCCCGCGCCGTCCGGTTCATCGCTTGCGGTGTCAACTGGCGTGTCGCGGGACGTCCTGCCGGCGGGTCGTTCGCAAGGGCGACCCATCTGTACCCGCCTAGGTGCTCTTCATTGAGTGTCGAGGTGGGCCGGCACTTTACTTTGAACAAACTAAGGTGCTTAAAGCAGGCTGAAATTTTGCCAGAATATTTTATGCATGGAATAATGAAACAGGACCTCGAATCCATTTTGTTGGTTTTCGGATCTTCGAGGTAATGATTAACAGGAACGGATGGGGGCATTCGTATTGCGACGTTAGAGGTGAAATTCTTGGATCGTCGCAAGACGGACAGAAGCGAAAGCATTTGCCAAAAACGTTTTCATTGATCAAGAACGAAAGTTAGAGGTTCGAAGGCGATCAGATACCGCCCTAGTTCTAACCATAAACTATGCCAGCTAGCGATCCGCCGACGTTCCTCCGATGACTCGGCGGGCAGCTTCCGGGAAACCAAAGCTTTTGGGTTCCGGGGGAAGTATGGTTGCAAAGCTGAAACTTAAAGGAATTGACGGAAGGGCACCACCAGGAGTGGAGCCTGCGGCTTAATTTGACTCAACACGGGAAACCTCACCAGGCCCGGACACCGGAAGGATTGACAGATTGAGAGCTCTTTCTTGATTCGGTGGGTGGTGGTGCATGGCCGTTCTTAGTTGGTGGAGCGATTTGTCTGGTTAATTCCGATAACGAACGAGACTCTAGCCTGCTAACTAGGCGTATTAGACATCCTCAAAGGCCCCCGATTTCGGTCGGCGGGTTTTTACTGTCTGCGTACATTATATTCTTCTTAGAGGGACAGGCGGCTTCTAGCCGCACGAGATTGAGCAATAACAGGTCTGTGATGCCCTTAGATGTTCTGGGCCGCACGCGCGCTACACTGAAGGAATCAGCGTGTCTTCCCTGGCCGAGAGGCCCGGGTAACCCGCTGAACCTCCTTCGTGCTAGGGATTGGGGCTTGCAATTGTTCCCCATGAACGAGGAATTCCCAGTAAGCGCGAGTCATAAGCTCGCGTTGATTACGTCCCTGCCCTTTGTACACACCGCCCGTCGCTACTACCGATTGAACGATTTAGTGAGGTCTTCGGACCGGTACGCGGTGGCGTTTCGGCGTCACCGCTGTTGCTGGGAAGATGACCAAACTTGATCGTTTAGAGGAAGTAAAAGTCGTAACAAGGTTTCCGTAGGTGAACCTGCGGAAGGATCATTAACGATATAATAAGTGTTTCGTAATTTATTACGTTCAACACATACATTATATTCAGTTGAATTCCGAAATTTCCATCGTCGATCATCAATTGGACTCTTCGTTGACGTCTTTCGATCGGATGCCTTCCTTAGCTGTATGCGGGAGCGGCGCCGTGAGATTAATTCAGATGCATCGTTGTTGTCCGATCGACGTTAAAGAACCTCGCCTTTTCCGGACCGGGCAGCTTCCGTTTATCTGATGAACGGGACGCGTTCGTCCATCGGAGAGAGACTCCATAATGGAGCAGTATCTGCCGATAGCTGATCGAACCGTCTGCGTTGTCGCTAAAATGGATCTTGCCGGCCACGGGAGGCGAGTAGAACGATAAGAGGTCTGGTATCGGATCGGGATGCCGATCAAATCGGGTACCTAAGGACCCTATGACGATATGGATCGTATACGTGTCCCCGCGGCACGGTGAAGAATTTCGACGACATTGGTGGACGTCGCCCGTAACTACGCTGATGACGACCGAACGGCCCCCGACATAAGGCACCGTCAACGGATCCGAGAGGGTCCGCGGCACGGAGACATGTCGGTGTAAGGCGGCTGTTCGGATCGGTCTCCTCTTTACGGCGCGATGTAGCCCGTGTCTCGAATTCGAGGTACCGTCAACGGGGACCGCCGGCTATACGCATCGATCGTATACGTGTTCTCGCGGCACGGCGAAGAATAACGACGACATTGGTGGACGTCGCCCGTAACTACGCTGATGACGACCGAACGGCCCCCGACATAAGGCACCGTCAACGGATCCGAGAGGGTCCGCGGCACGGAGACATGTCGGTGTAAGGCGGCTGTTCGGATCGGTCTCCTCTTTACGGCGCGATGTAGCCCGTGTCTAGTTTTCGAGGCACCGTCAACGGGAACCGCTAGTTATACGCATCGATCGTATACGTGTCCTCGCGGCACGGAGAAGAATTTCGACGACATTGGTGGACGTCGCCCGTAACTACGCTGATGACGACCGAACGGCCCCCGACATAAGGCACCGTCAACGGATCCGAGAGGGTCCGCGGCACGGAGACATGTCGGTGTAAGGCGGCTGTTCGGATCGGTCTCCTCTTTACGGCGCGATGTAGCCCGTGTCTCGAATTCGAGGTACCGTCAACAAGGACCGCCGGTAATACGCATCGAACGTATACGTGTTCTCGCGGCACGGCGAAGAATTTCGGCGACATTGGCGGACGTGGCCCGTAACTATGCTGATGACGACCGAACGGCCCCCCCGACATAAGGCACCGTCAACGGATCCGAGAGGGTCCGCGGCACGGAGACATGTCGGTGTGAGGCGGCTGTTCGGATCGGTCTCCTCTTTACGGCGCAATGTAGCCCGTGTCCCGTATTCGAGGCACCGTCAACGGGAACCGCTAGTTATACGCATGTCTAGTAGGTGTCCGCGGAACGGAAAACCGTTCCGAAGGCTTTAAAGATTTCGCCCGAAACGATCGCTCCGTTCCGTCTAGCTCGCTCTTATGCTGAGCGGAGACGGAAGGTCCGACCATTCCTCAACGGACTGAGAGACGTCGACTGTCGCGACGCCCCGTTACATTAGCGTCATGAATATGAGCACTATAAGCGGGGATTGTTGCAGACTTCGGTCTCGAATGTCCCACGATAACCGCAACTGATAAGATGGCATGAATTTACGAGTTGCAGTCGTTCCCAAGTTCGCGTGACCACAAAGACGCGAGCGTGCGAGCGCTGCGATCGCTTCGTCGGCTCCGGCTACTCTCTTCTCCCGAATCATGTTTAATGAATGATCGGCCTCTAAATAGGGCCGCCCGAATATTGAAATAAATAAATATATATATATATATATAAAGTCTGGCATGAATATTATAACTGTTGCAAAATAATATGCGAATGGGATAACCGCATAAATGAATTGAATGAATGAACTAATGAATGGATAATATTCGGGACGATTAAGAGTGCCAGAGATATCGACGATCTCCGATCGTGAGTGCCGCCGCGGCTGCGGATTGTTGGAACAACGCTTGAGCACAGGGATAAGGCTCATCGTATGTTTCGTGTACGTCTGATCTCTAGGGAACGTCGCCAGTCACGCACAAGAAGGCAGTGCAGACGGACGTTCAAACCGAAGAGGTCGAACTTATAAGATTACCCTGAACGGTGGATCACTTGGCTCGTGGGTCGATGAAGAACGCTGCCAATTGCGCGTCATCATGCGAACTGCAGGACACATGAACATCGACATTTCGAACGCACATGGCGGTCCTCGGACTTTGTCCTCGGACCACTCCTGACTGAGGGTCGGTTCCATTTAAAGACTGCCCGGAGCGCCACGTACGCCTAGGCGTCGACGATAGGGACGGATCGACGACATAATCGATTCACGCCACCACTGATACGTGGAGCGCGTTCTCGTAACGCAGCTAACGTGTCTTTCGTTGTAGGCGTACGGTCGATCTATTGTTGTATGATCACGTCTAACGTCGGCATATGCCGGAGGCCGTGGTCGACTACGGGCGAGTTGGACGGTTTGACGCGAGACTCCGAGACGTCGCTTGACGCGACGCCCCCTGTGGCGTACGCTCTGCGATTGTCTTGTTGTTCCCGCGCCGTCTTGAATTGCTATGGCACTGATACAGTGGTGCGTCGCGGTACGGCAGCATATCAGCTCCCTTACTGGTTGTACGCGATCGTCGTGTCCGAGAGATTCCTCTTCGAACGACGTCCGATCGCTACGTACGCCGGTTCGTGTTGAAGCCGAAGCTTGCCATAATAAGCGCGCATCCCCGTACGTTCTCGGAAGTGCAAACGAGAGGCCTGTACGGATCGTCTTCTTCGCATCG
>JARTUT010000700.1:0-22562 GCA_030674115.1 Micraspis discolor
ATTCGATAATAAATCGCTACCTTCCACAGATTTAACGTGTTTTTCGAAGAAGGTTAATTTTGCCTTTAATATTCCTCGTTTTTTTTTAGAGTTTTAACAGGTTCTGAATGTGGCATATTGAATGAATAGGTCGTTATTCCTTTATGACAATTGAATAAACGCTTAAATTATTGAAAACTTGAAATGAGATGGTTAAATAAAATGAAATGAATAAATCATAATTCGAATTTACAAATGAAATATATATAGTCGAAATAAATGATCAAGGACTTCCAAAAAATAATTATACGAAAATAAATATATATTGAGAGCTGGGAATGGAAAAAAGGTAACTTAATGTGCAATTTCTGTGGACTGCTTGATGCGGCTTGCCCAAATTCTTCTGTTTCTGGTTTCTTTTTTCTTGTATCCGGTTCGGAAGGACCAATGTTCGTGTATCCGGCTCGAAGGACCAATGTTCGTGTGTCGTTTCGTTGGGTTTATGTGTTGAATAAGTGCACTGTATTTGTTCGTATTAATAATTGTATATTTGCACAGGTTCATTTTTAACATGGAATTATTGTTGTAACTTACGTCCTGATGCATATATCTTTGGAGCTTAATGGGAATAGAATTGTGCCATTTGGGGTATATATAGTCCCTCAACGTTGGAAATACCAGGAAGCAGGAACCAAAGGGACGACTGTGATTCAGCGGCGTAGAGTTTCACGGGGGCACATTGTACACTTTGCGTTTCCCACCCTTACAACCATGAGGTAAACCAAATAAATAACTGGATAAGTGTCTTTATGCTGATAGGAAAGGTTAGGTTAATTTCA
Organism: Micraspis discolor; assembly: GCA_030674115.1. NCBI lineage: Eukaryota > Metazoa > Arthropoda > Insecta > Coleoptera > Coccinellidae > Micraspis > Micraspis discolor. The sequence goes on from JARTUT010000700.1 coordinate 819, forward strand.
ATATTGTATTTTTTGGTGCTTAGAAAAAATTGTTATACAAATTTTATGTATAACCTTTGAAGAACTGTATCTTAACAAGGGATGCTCCAATGAAGTTTCTCTATAAAAGATCCTTTTTTTTTGGATGAGGAATCACCTCCTTAAATATTTAACACTTATTTAGTTACACCCTGTACATACTTTTTCAGTTTGTTCTTTAGAATTTCAGTATCCTTTGCTTTTCTCATCTTCAATTGTTGTTTACTTTTTGGCGCTCAAGTTCACCTGCACATAAAGCCAATCATTTTGCCCAAATGTCTGTAATTTCGGAATATTAAGCCGAAAATGGTCTCAATCGATTGGGTTCGACTCCTGATGAAGAGTCAGTGGCGAAAGTTGAGTCCTCTCTAGCATCCAAATGAGATGAGCTAGAGTTTCCATATTTCAGAATAGGTTAATTGTCCAAATGTCTCGGTCAAGTTCGTTATTGGGCCAAATCCTTGGATGGTTCAGTAGTTATGAGCATCTGAAATTTTGTTTCCTCAATAACTGCTAGAATATCCATCCGATTAAGTCGATACTTGAAATATAGTTGGGGGAGGCTGCAACAAAATGGGTCGCAAAATTTTGCAGAAATCCTCGTGCTAGAAAATTTTTAAAAATTTCCAAAAGAAATTTTTTAATACTCACTATCTCATAAGATATTTTTCGGATTTCACAAAATCGTGAATATATTGAGGTGATCGATATTTTACTTATCTTCAAATTTCATTGTCAGGTAGCTCTTTCTTCATCTAAAGATATGATCATTTTAATTTACTTCCAAGAGAAATGAATGACACTGAAGTCCAGATGATTTTCTCTGAACGATAATATCATAGATCGATATTCGAATGACAAATGCCTGGCTCATTAATCAGTGTCAGTTGGCGTAATATTAATCAAAATTTTTCATAAGGGGAAATCATAGAGATGAAATTCAATCTCGGTGGCTGAAATAATATACGTTGTCAAAATTCAGAAAAAGCACTGACGTGATGTTTTAAGAAGAGGAATTATAGCTGCGAACAAAAACTTGGGGGAAAATTATAAATGAATATTATTAACTTGAGATATAGGTTTGTTCCATTTATTAAACGTTCATATTTGCATCACATTGTCCCATAATTGCAGGAAAAAGACTATTATTGTTCACTCTGATCAAGAGTGCTTGCAGATTTATTTATGGTTTGAATATTTGACTATTTAGCACGTAGCTCATCAACAGCGCCAAAGCAACCTGACCCCACGTCAAATTGGCATTTTAATCTTTGTTTCATTCATTATTTTTCATTTCATATAATCACTTGCATATTCAGATTAATTTTTAGATCAGAACTGAATCTGAATTCGATGAATTTCATATTCCTGTTCAGTTTTGGAATTAATTTCCAAACCAATATATTATATTCCCGAATATCCACCAGAATGAACAAAGAAAATGAAATTTATAACAGTTTTGTCTTCATCTCAATTACTCAAGTATGCCTGAATTTCACAGGGCGAGTATGATTCAGTGCTTAATTAGCAGCATACTTGAGAATAATTAAAATTCTCGCTGCTTTGGTAATTCAAATTTCAAAGCCGGTTCAATCCTGTAGGTACTACCAAACATGGCGGACGTTTTGTATTGAAAAAAATTAGTTAGAGGTTCTCATTTGGTAAATTAATTGTTCTGTGCTAATGTTCTGCAAATATCAGAACACGTGCTTTTTCCAGCCAATAGAGGACTGTCCGCTTTGTTTTGATTCCTTCGTTAAAATTCTTGTTGCATAGCATCTTTGGATAAAATAGGAAATATATTTGAAATAAATACTCACTTCATCCTGAAATAGGCATTGGCGAAGATCGATACTCATACTTTTGAGTTCATCAGTAGCAAGAACAACTTCTGGAATCAGAGCTAGATTTACATCAACACCCATAGCTACAGGAATATCGAGATACTTCGTTTCTGGGTAAATATTCTGTTGATGAAGTGTTACCTGGAAAATCACTGTTTTCATCTCTTTTTTTCTTTATGCGTTCCTTACATCCAATCCGTAGTACGGTTTTATCGCTGAAATGTACTCTTCTTCAACAACGTCAACATCTATTTGCAAACCATATTTGGGTCCTACTCCTGAGAATGAATAGTTCCTGAAAACAATATATGTATATTATCATCGATAATTACAGATTTCAATTAAAAAATGTAGGAATACAGTTCACAGTGCATTTCTGGTGAAACACCAATCACCTCAGTGGACAGACATTTCCAGATGTCCGACTCTACTTTAACTTATGTAATTTATAGCAGTGACCCATACTCGAAAAAGAATTACAAATTGGGAAAAGAAAAAGGATTCTCTACCCTTCGCTTCCTGGAATATTCACTCAATAACACAAAACAGAAAACCGTATTTGAGCTATGAAATATCAACATTGATATATTAAACTTAAAAAAAAAAATGACAAGTACAGTATAATCAATATCTTGTGGTTTATAAAGGGTGATTAATTTAGAGGAACTCTTTGTGGTGGGGATTTAGTTGCAGAAAGCTCATACGTTCTGTGAACTGAAGTGGTATTCTTGTTGAGTTGTGTTTGACATTTCATAATGGAACAGCGTCTTCAAATTGTTCAGCTTCATTAAGGAAACAGGCATTCTCTGATTAATGTGTATGGGGCACTTAGAGCGACTTACGGACTTACATATTCGGCGTACCGAACGCACAATTCGCTCTACCATCACTAAGTTTGTGACTCAATATTCGTTATTGGAAAATACTCGACCGAATAGACAACATTCAGCTCGTAGTGAAAAGAATAGAGCGGCAATGGGGAAGAGTGTACACGTGATGACCCTGAAGTGTTAATTTGTCGCCGTTCTCAACAGCTTGGGATTTTATAATCAACGACTTGGCAGATTTTACGTAAGATTCTCTTTGAAAGCTTACAAAATTCAATTAGTTCAAAAACATAAGCCGACCGACCTCAATAGAGAAACATTTCAAGAAAGAATATTTCAACGAAATCAACTTTCCAGACATCCTTTTGGAAGAAATCGAAAATTGGAAAATGACGCCTAGTGAATTTAGTTTATTTCTAATTTTGATAAATCTCATAATTGTTATATACTTTATTATTGATGATGGAGTTGTCGAATGATGTTTGGTATTACATCATCTATTGTAGATGATTTGACGTTTCGATAGACATCTTCAATCTTTATCAAGAGAAAGTAGAAACCTTTGAAAATTATCAATTTCAAAAGTCAATATTGACAGAAGTCATAAAGAAAATGAACGATGTTATATATCAGATATGATGATCTTTTAAATTGGATCGAACTATCGGTCTCAACTGGCAGATCTATAGATGGAGCACTTATAATCATGTTATTTTCATAAATGCTGCTTTGATTTTCTTCTTGCAAGTTTTTCTTCTTTGGATATTATTGATGCTTCATCCCAGTTTATACGATGATTCTCATCTACAGCATGTTGGACCAACCTGGATTTGTCGCTGTCTAGTACTGGTAGGAGCTGAATGTACGAATAAAAGAACATCAGAAACTTCTACGAGTACTAGACAACGACAAATCCAGGTTGGTCCAACATGCTGTAGATGAGAATCATCGTATAAAGTGAGATGAAGCATTAATAATATCGAAAGAAGAAAAACTTGCAAGAAGAAAAATCAAAGAAGCAGCATTTAAGAAAATAACACCTGATTCCATAAGTGCACCATCTATAGATCTGCCAGAAGTTTGGACGCCGATAGTTCAATCCAACTAAAAGATCATCATATCACAGATGAGTATATAACATCGTTCATTTTCTTTCATGACTTCTGTCAATATTGACTTTTGAAAATTGATAATTTCAAAAGGTTTCTTACTTTTCTCCTTGATAAAGATAGAAGATGTCTATCGAAACGTCGGAAATCATTACATCCACAATAGATGATGGTAATAGCCCAAACAATCATTCAACACTTTATGATGAAATATTTGAAAAAGAGGAAGTTACTTTATAAAACTACACCCAAACAGGGTGATACTTTTAACCAAGACGGGAGGAATTAGATTATATCCACCCTGTATTTCAGTAATTGCAACAATGTATTAATCAATTGGAATTTTTATCATTATTATTATTAGAGTTGAGGATAACCTTTATAACTCACAATAAAAATTATATTAAGCTCATGCTTGTGAATTCGGAAAAAAGGTAAGATCAAATGAAATTAACGAAATACTGATCGTTCTCCAGATTATTCCGAGTTTATTGTTTATTATTGAAAAATAATTACGAATTTAATGAATGATAAAGAACTTAAAGACTTACACTACGAGTCGAAAGTGATATTCACAGGAAAACGTCGGTTATCTGAAATCGATATTTTCGATTTCCATTATAATGGCGCTGGTAAATAAACATTTCCCTTATCTCATGAGTGGAACATAAATCAGCAGATAGTACTGCATATTTCGCGCGTCTTCGAATAGGGAACCAACAATGCACAATGGTGTATTCGGTTGTGCCTACTTCCTGAACACAACAATTTGATATTTCACCGCTCTTGAGTACAAGGGCGGAAAATTAAACATGTTATCTAATAGTTCGACTACCACAATGTCTACAAACACTGAAAAAACTACAATACCGCAAAAAACGTCTTACGTAGCAACAGCCAAATCAATCCCTAAATTCAACTTCCCTAAAAAGGAACAAGCCATCGTAATCCATGCAGAAGACAAGTTAAAACTTAAAGATCACGTTCAAGCAATTGGTAGAATTGTTGTTCGAGTTCAGATTTCTTTTAATTTCAATAATTCTTAATTCATTATGAGGTACATCGAATAAAATTTCTTTCCTCTTTAATTGTTGTCCATCTCCCTTTAATCGGATGTCACACATACACAACTCAAGAATCTATGAACGTGAACGGATGGTGAATATAACCTAAAAGGAACGAACGAACGATCGAGTGGTGTAAAAATAACCGAAAAAACGAACTAATCAGTGGAAGTACAGTGTTTCATAGGACCCCAGGAATCCCGACAACGAGGCAACAGCATAAAGGGCCCTTCACCGGTACAAGTTTGTACAAGAACAAGGAATCAAGGTCAGTGATTGTCCATTTCGCTCCTTTAATTAACCTCAATTATTTAGATATACCTTAAGTTGGTTTCACCGTTATTAAAACGTTATTATTTATATTGATTAATTTCATTATTTAATCCCAAACAATTGTACAGCCAAAAATATTTGCTTTGCTTCAAGAATTTCAAGCAATAGAATATACATTTATCTGACATCCACGGAACTTGTTGAACAACTGATTAAAACCAATCCAACCGTCTCCATAGGAGATATGAATCTGAATATCAGAAGACAAGTTTCTTCAACCAAAAGAATAGTGATTTCAAATATATCACCTTGTATTGCTCATCAAATGGTCACCGAAGTTATACAAAATCTTGTTTCATTTCTTAGAGCTGGAATTCCTGAAGAATATTACTCACATATCCTCAGCTTACGAAGACAGGTTCACGTTTTCCCACCTAATGAAAATTATGAACTTTAAATATCGACGCTAATTCATTACGACGGCAACGACAACAGGATCTTTCTGTCGACAGACAAGTTGGAATGCTTCATCTGTCGGCAGACTGGTCATATAGCATCACACTGTCCGATCCCACAACCTGAAGGACAAAATAATATACAAACAATGCCGCAAACCTCAATGAATGAAATTCAAGATGACATCGCACGTACACCAATACCCCTTGTGGGTGAAGTACGTGATATATCAGGTCTCAAAAGAGTAATATCAGAGATTTTATCATCCAGCGACCTAACAAATCAATCTGAAAATCAAATAGAGATTGAACCCCCTGAAGAGACCACCATGCCTCCCCCTCACACACCAACAAGAGGCACTGCCACTAGCAAGTGATCCAAGAAAAAACCAAAGATAGACACTGCCACGAATTAAGCGCATCCACCAAAAATGAAATCTCAAGAGCATATTCAGAAGAGACTGAAAGCTTTCACCTTTCCAATGACAATCTTATTGCATTCTTGGAAAACTCCTATGGTAGCACCTGTCCGTACGCTGAAGCAGAAATATTCACCTCAGATATTAAATCACTTCTACAAGATTTACACAATATTTATTCATATGTAGAAAGATCCACTAAGAACAGAATCACTCGAATATCCAAAAAAATCAGACGCAAACTTATCGAAAATTGGATAGATACTGGTAGCATAAATAGCCTAACGAAAAATTTGATGAAGAATTCTCCACTGATGCATCCAAAAATGAACACGGAGTTGCATGCTCAATAACTAACAGGCCCAATGATGCAATAACATTGAAGCTTCCATCTACATGTAGCATTAATACCGGTGAATTGTTCGCAATATACAAGTCACTATTTTGCACCAAGACGCCATACCACCATATTGCAGTCTTCACGGATTCAATTCAAGCGATATCCAACATCTACTCTAAGAACCCACTTGTACAAAATTCATGAACGATGTCATTCACTTAAAACCAATAAAGACATCTCCACAATCATAACTTGATACCATCTCATGTGGGCATAGAAGGAAATGAAGCTGCAGACAAATCCGCGAAAATAGCACTATCCTCTGACCTTCCCATGACAAACATTCAACTGTATTCGTACTTCAAAACGACGATAAAGCTGAAATCCCTTCATGACTGGCAAACCTAGTGGAATAGCATCAACAGCAAGCTACACGCAATTCAAGTCAAAATCGACTCCCCGATAAAAAGCAACCTAAATAGAAAAAATAAAATCGTAATGAGATGATTAAGAAAAGCCCATTCCAGGGTTACACACGGTTACTTGATGTCACCTCCTACATGCGATTACTGCCAAGGAACTCTCTTAACAGTGGAACACCTTCTGACTTCTTGTCCAAATGATGATGAAGCCCGTCACCGAATAGGTCTTAAAGACAACTTAAAGGACATCCTCGGCTCAGCACCTCAAATTGAAGTTGCTCTAAAATTCCTCAAGGAATGCCGAATATTCAATTCCATATAATAGCTGCGTCGATAGTACGTTTTAAATTTTTCTTTGTATCCAATATAACACTCACTTCCGCAATGTATCATTTTAATACTGTACATGTGTCAATGGTCTAGTTGTCGAGACAAAATAATTTAAATAAATGAATAAACGAATTACTATCCTTATAAAAAACACTAAGTCCACCAATGAAAATGATACACGCACCTCTAACTGGTCACAAGTATCTACTGAAGCTCCATGCGTTCCATCTGTTTTTGAAGCTGTTGACACTAGGGGCGTTGACGACACTGTGGGGCAACATATTCCATACCCAAAATACCCTGTTGCTCAAGAAATTCTCTCTGCTTATGGTGAAAAATCGTTCCCTACTCAGCTTGTATCCGTGTCCTCTTAGATTACCTCTGTTTAATGAAAATAGATCAGACATGTCAACACCTAAAACCCCTTCAAAGCTCTAAAAGTGGTCAGCATATCCCTCCTCATCCTACGACTTGAGAAAGTTTCCAATCCCATCATGGATAGCCGAGTTTGGTAGTCAGGTCTTATGATACTGAATGAGATTCGAGTTGCTCTCCGTTGCACCTGCTACAGCAGATCTGCATCTTGAACTAAGATGGGATGCCATACTGGACCGGCAAATTCCAATATGGGGCGTATGTACGTCTTGTAGAGCGATGTTAATGTTCGAAAATGGCAATGGTTGAAACATTCCTGAATGAGGTACAGAGACTTCTAAGCCTTATTCGTCACCCGCACTATATGGATCTCCACAGCAAGTCAGCATCAATTGAAACTCCCAAATCAACATGTGATGTGCAAGATTCAATCGGATTTCCGTCCAAATAGTGGGTCATTTTGGGGTTGTTACTACCTAAATGCAGGACACGGCACTTAGAAAAATTCAGAGGCAATAGCCATTCCTCCGTCCTCCTCTTAATGATATTACAGTCTTCCTGAAGGGTATCATTAGTAATAGGGTAGTTATAAAATTTCACATCATCAGCATAGACTACACTCTCAGATGATATCAACGAGGTAGATCACATACATAAACTAGAAAGAGCAGCGGCCCCAAGACGGAACCCTGAGAAACCTCACTACTCACAGATTTGAAGGAAGATCTCCTGAACCGACTTTAGGCGAAAATATGCGATCAGAAAGAAATACATGGGATTCCATAATGTTCCAACCTATGAAGAAGTCGTCTGATTGGCACCCTATCAAACGCATACGAGAAATCAAAGTAAATTAAATCGACGGGAGTTTTACTATTTAAAGCTGCGGTCCTTGAACTAACTCTACTCAAAAGATTCGTTAAAACAGATCTGCCAGGTACAATACCATGCTGTTCGGGCGGTATCACAGAAGTGTCCAACAGAAACTCTGCTAGTTCCGATATAATCATCCTCTCTAAAATCTTGAGTACAGCAGGGTCTGTAATTTTCAGGAGTATACTTATCGCCTTTTTCGAAAATCGGGGTGACAGAGGACTGCACCCATGCTTTCGGAAATATACCAGCTGACAGGAACGTTTGTAGATCGTGGTCAATGGTGATGCTATCGCAGATGCACAACGTTTCAGGAATGTCGTTGCGATGCCATCGAGTCCAAGGGCCCTTTCCTCAACAAGACTTCTAAGGTGTTCAAGAACGAATTCTTCGGTTACATTTATATTATTTATGCAAGCATGATTCCTGGGCTCGCTTATCTGAGGCAGGGGGTATCAGGTGCGGTGAAAACATCTTTTGAAAGATGTCCGCAAAGTTTCTGCAATCATTTTATGGTCGAACAACAAGGTATCATCATCATTACGTAATACCGGAAGACTAACAGATGAATTTAAATGACTTCGTACATATTTGAAAAATTTTTTTACTTTTGGATTGTACCAATCTTTGTTCGAATGATTTCTTTGCATCCCGAATCGCTTCAGACAGTTGGTTAGAAAGTCACTCTGGTTACAGAAGTCTTGAGACGATCTGCTACGTCTAGAACGTTGCCACAATTTTCGTTTAAGTCGACCATTTTCAGAATCCCATCGTTGATCCAAGGTTTACTTGGATTATGTCTCACCACCCTCTCACATGTACAATCCGCTATCATCTCCTGAATCCTCGCACTGAAGACACCCCACATATCATCCAAATCATCGTTGCAGAATATCTCACGCCAGTTATACTCCCCAAAATTCGATTAACCCCATCATAATTTGTTATTTTTACCCTTGCTTCTCGACCTTGTGGCAGGTTTGTCAATCTCAACTGAATTTTCGTTGAAAGAACTACGTGATCAGACTTTGCAACAGGTGACAGGTAATTCACACCAGATACCAGATTAACATCAGTAACGAGAATGAGATCGGTTGGAGACTGGCCCACCCTGATCCTAGTTGGCTCCTCTACGATTTGTTTAAAACTGCTTCGGTTTAGCATCTCGACGAAGGGTAAAGATGAAGAGCCTGGAGGTGGCATTCTCAAAGAGGCCACTTACGAATGTCACCAAAGTTGAGGTCTCCGGTTGTGAGAACATTGCTCTCCCCATGGGATACGCTCTCCAAGTGATCCAACATTACTTGATCGAACGGAGACGATAGATGCAGCCAACACTGAGTGATAAGTTATTCGATTTTATATCGACAAAAATATTGTCTACACCAGGCGTATTGAGGGAGTACCCGATACTATAAAAGGAAAATGTTTACTCCAAGAGGTATATACAAACACCAGCTCAACCCGGAGTTGTAACACTATCACAACGATTCAGAGAATAACCAGGAATCCAGAAGGAGCTATCAGAAATTCTAGGGTGGAGCCAAGTTTCTGCAAGAAATATCATCATCGGCTTCTGGTCCTCGAACAATGAGAGAAGTTGATTGTATTTAGATGGCAACGATGCAAGATTGGGTATAATATTGTCACCAAACCCACTCGGCTCCAGAGAGTGCACAAAGTCCCTCCTCGGCTAGCTCTAGAGCTGAGACTACTTATAAAGGGGGCCTCTCTTTTATGATAATACAAAAAAAGAGGAAAGTACACTAACGAGGAACTCCGTAAACAAGAAAGACATGCTGTTCCAGTAGCATTGCGCAAAGGGAAGGTCAGAACGTATTTGGAGAAATAGTCGATTAGTACCAAGATGTACTTATACCCGTTTGACGACGGCAAAGGACCCACAAAGTAGAAACTTATCATCTCCCACGGCTCAGCAACAACCGGTCGGGTTCCCATGGTTCCAGCAGGAGCCTGAAAGTCAGGTTTATGCTCCAGACAAACTGAGCAACGATCCACATATCGAGCTACATCGGCACGCATCTTAGGCCAACAATAACGCTGTTTCAAGTGCCAATAAGTCTTAAAGACACCGGCATGTCCGGCAGAAATATCATCATGATAACTACTAAGTAGGCTCTTCCTGAACTCCTTAGGGACCACCAACTTCCAGCAATCCGTTGCGTCACGCAAGCCAGGATAGGGGTTGGAGATATATTTCAGAGTAAACCATGTCTTACCTCCAGGTAGGGTATTTGTCCGGAAATTTGTTCAAATCTTCTCTCATCCTGAGGTACCAAGGGTCCTTAGAATTATGGAACGGTAGACGATCATCAAAATCCCATATCTCGTCCATAGAGACCGGAACCGACCTGGACAACATATCGGGCACAACATTAAGTTTACCCTTGCGATGGACAATTTCAAAGGTAAAGGGCATCAGTCGTAAGCTCCATCGAGCCAATCGACCCTGCGGATCCTTTAGGTTGTGTAGCCACAGAAACGAGTGATGATCGGTGATTACCTTGAAGAAAGTACCCTCCAGGTAATGGCGTAGTTTCTCAATGGTCCAAATCACGGCCAGACACTCACGCTCAGTGGTCGAATAGTTGCGCTCCTGTCTAGTTAACGAGCGGGAAAGATAGCACAAGACTCTCTCACCATCGTCAAATTGTTATGTGAGAACGGCACCGAGTCCGTAGGCAGAGGCATCAACCTGCTCGATAAACTGGCTATCAAAGTCAGGACAGGTGAGTACAGGGGCAGACACCAACTTTTCTTTATTTTCCGAAAAGCTGACTCGCATTGGGGTGTCCAATTCCAACGAACTTTCTTTTTAATAAGATTCGAGAGCGGTACGCTTAAGTCAGCCAAATTAGGTATAAAGCGGCGGTACCAGGCAGCCGTCCCCAAGAAAGAACGAATGGCGGCGACATTGGTGGGAGTAGGGATGCTCAAAATAGCGTCCACCTTTTCTGGATCTGGACGAAGGCCATGTCTGTCGACAACATATCCCAGATATTTCAACTGAGGACGACAGAAGAAGCATTTTTCACGCTTCACGACAAAACCAGCTGCTATAAGCCTATCCAACACTTTACCCAAGATATCCAAGTGGGTGTCGAAATCTTTACTAACAATTACGATATCGTCCAAGTACACAAAGACGTACGGCTGAAGATGAGGAGCAAGAACACTGTCCATAATACGCTGGAAAGTAGCAGGAGAATTAGTCAAACCGTAAGGCAAACGTCGAAACTGGTACAGACCACGACCAGGGACGGTGAAGGCGGTATATTCCCTCGAATTATAGGCCACCTTAACATGGTGATAGTCAGTCTTTATATCCAAAGTGCTCAACACACGAGCATCGCGCAACTTGTCCAGTATTCCAGATATATACGGAATAGGATAAGCGTCCTTCTTAGTGACAGCATTGAGGCGCCGATAGTCGACACAAAAACGATGAGTACCGTCTTTCTTAAGGACGAGACAGAGAGGCGAAGACCACGAGCTGTTTGAAGGCTCAATTATTCCCTTCTCAGCATATCATCAATTTCCGCGTCAATGATTTTTTGTTAATGGAGAAAACCGGATACCAACGTTATTTGACAGGTCAGGTATCGGGCAACAACTCAATCTGATGTTCAGCAGTAGAGGTACATCCAAGGTCATCGCCCATGCGATCAAATTTTTCCGCCAGTAAGACACTCAGTCGTCCCCTTTCATCTGACGACAGGAATTCCCTAACACCACTGGAAGCATCGGGTTCATTCAGAGCTTCAACGGAAGAAGCAAAGTGCCAGACGTCATCTCTCAGACTAGGCACTATATCCATCTTCGTCCAAAAATCTATCCCAAGTATCAAGGAATGCCGCAAAGATGGAACCACCATCCGGTGCAACCAAATGAGCTTGTTCTTCAACTTAAAGGAGTCGAAATATAACCGGGACTCTCGCAAACATCGCCGTTGGCCACCGTTCACGATGTATGTGATGGAGTAAGCTTCAGGCCAATCTCCAAAAGTCTCTCATATCCTTTACCACCCACAAGCGAAACACTCGCACCGGAATCCAACAAACCCGCGAAGTTAAGGCCCAAAATGTGTACAGTGAGGTAAGGTCGCCTGTCTCCATCAGCATGAGACAGAATATAATCGAGTACTGCTGCCCTCCTTACGACCGCGTTATTATCAGACGAGGACGACCCGTGGTCAACTAGTTTCCTCGTCGAAAGTTTTCCGAAAAAGGAGGAGAAGCAAAACGCACAGATCGAGAATTTCCCGAAGGAGAGCAATCAGGACAGGTTTGAACAGTAAAACCCGCTTTTCCGCAGCGATGGCAAAGTAATTGTCTCGGTAGTGGACAATCCCTTCGACCATGTCCAGACTTCTGACAGTTCCAGCACACCACAGTGGTCGACACCGTCAAGGGTTCCCGACGATTCACCTCGGAAAGAGAACTGGACCGAGAACTGGAAGAGGCACAAGGAGCGACGCGCACACCAGATCGGAGTCAATATAACTCTGCCGCTTCCTAGATGGAGGCATATAACTATCGGCACGATACTTCTTTACCTCGATGCTCAGACAAGCATCCTCCAGTTCCTGAATGGTACCAACAGCAGGCAACTGTGTCGCATAAAAGGTGCTAAATTTCTAGTTATAATTCCTAACCTTATTTGTTCACCAACCTCCCCATATCTCCTAAACATCGAATTCATACAAGTCAGATAATCCACAATGGATTCTGAATGGTCCTGCGTTCGGCTCAAGATATCGGCGAACAAACGAGAACGATAGTCTGGGGGTTCATAGTGTTTAAGAAGCAATGAGGACAAGCTCTTCCAGTCATGGAATCACGATTAGATCGATACCACATTAACGCTTTACCGGAAAAAAGATCAACGGCCGAATCAAAAATCTGACCCTCAGTGACTCCACGAGCCTTTCCCAACTCCCCAACGCGTTCCAAGAAACTATGCACTGTAATATCTTTCGGGTCACCCGTGAAAGTTAAATTCCACTTCTGTTAATTCCAATGATGAGGAAAGCTACCAAAATTCGCTTGAGTACTAGTGCGAGCAAATGGTGGATGCGCGGAAGCAACCGAGGCCCAATCATCAGAACCATCGCTCCCAGAGGAGGAACGGTCAAAAACAGAGGCCGGATCGTAAGCGGGAGGCCGGGCACAAACACTAACCAAAGTATTCTTACATTTTCCCAATAAATCAGTAAATTTTGAGGGCTAAGGTTCCCCAAAACGAGACAACTCAAAACGTTCCAACCGAGAGACGACATGACACAACCTTGTAAATATTGCTCCAAGACATGGGTTAGGCCTACTCAACAACGTCAATAATTCATCATACTTGACACTACACGCATCAAATTCTGATGCCGGATCCAACTCAACCGTAGGGTACTCAAAGACCTGTTTTCCCTCTCAACTCTCAACAAAGGACGTAAACAGGTCCGCCGATCCCGAACTGTCTGTGTATCCGAACACTTAAAACCCCGCACACGCAACTCGTATTGCAATTCATCTTTCTTAAGTCTATCAGGGTTGTTTCTCAGAACCATACCTGCCAAGTTACCCTTACAATAAGATCAAGGTATAACCAATCGCGATATCAAGGTAAACCGCAAAACAAAATTCAAATGAATCTTAAAACTAAAAAAATAAATTCAATTTCATCCAGTCACCACCTCAACTGAACAAGTTCACTTAAAATTACTCGGGCCTCTCACGTTGGTCGCCAATCTTATGTCACCAAACCCACTCGGCTCCAGAGAGTGCACAAAGTACCTCCTCGGCTAGCTCTAGAGCTGAGACTACTTATAAAGGGGCGCCACTCTCTTTTATGATAATACAAAAAAAGAGGAAAGTACACTAAAGATCTCAGGGTCGGAAAAGAAAATAACGAACGCACTCTCAGGATGCCAAACGGCCCGATCACACAAGCGGGAGGTAGTGGCTGGTAGAAAGAATATAGAGCAATTATTCAATAATATTGGAGAAATTGCAGTTAGCTTGAAATCTCATAGTTGAGAGAAACACCAATAGATGGCGTCAGCGTCAGTTCTCCTATCTATAGTTCTGTTATTTGTTCTGTATTTTTGTGCTCCTTTCTTCCTTATTATGAGATTTTGTAATGTTAATATGATGATTTGTGTATTTATGTATAATTTGGGATAAGCTTTTTGTTGTTTGTGTTCTAAATTAACCTTCTATGATTGAGTTTTGTGACGTCCCAGAGCTGGCCGTTGTTTTCATTCTCTTTCGTCTCGTCAGCTGTTGAAGCAACATAATCTAACTGGGGTTATGTTGTATGTAAATATATAACGTTCAAAATATATTTGTCTAGTGTTTTTGTGTGAACTTGCAAGTAAACCAGCGCAGGCCTTTAAAATAATACAGTCCACTTTATCGAATAAATTTTCCATGGTCCTACGTGCCGCATTCAGCGTATTCTGGTTTTGATTAAAATTCGTTATATCAAAAATCTAGTGACCTTTCTGTTCTTGAGTATTGGAAACCAAGATAGTGCTAGAAAAACTGGTGACCTTTCTGTTCCTGTTTTAAAGAAGACATCATAGGAAACCAAGAAAGTGCCTGAGGAAGCAAGTACACCTTTCAAGTTAAAGAAAACTAGTGACCTTTCTGTTTCCGAGTGTTGGAAACCAAGAAAGTGCTAGAAAAATCACGTTTGAAGTCTCCAGAAGAATTCCTGTTACCTGTCCTCATGTGTGAGAACAAGCCATTTGTTGAAAATCAAGAAAGAGCCACAGGAATCCATTTGTAAAGTATCCTTTTATACCTGCCAATTCTATTTGAGTCAACAAATTTAATTATTTTTAAGTAAGTTCTCAGCATATTTTGTTAATTATGGATAGAACAATCATGAAAAAACGTGCCAGTTCAAAAGGAAGATTCACAATCATTTCGAAAAGATTAGAACCCTTCATCGGGAAATTCGAGGTGGATTCATCTTCTTCGAGCGAAGAAGATTTAATTGTTGTTAGAGGTTTTAAAGAAAATTTGTCATTAATTGATGATAGTTTTAATGAAGTTCAATCACAGATTGAAGAATCCTGTGAGGACTGTCAATTTGAGACACAAATGAATGAGAGGGAAGAGTTTTTTGACCATATGAATAGGTGTCAGAGTAAAATCATTTTAATCTTAAATAAGAGAAATGTTTCGAATAATGATGTCAAGTCTGAGGTAGAGTCAAGAGTGCAATTACCAGTCATAGACTTACCTAAGTTCAATGGATCATATGAGGGATGGTTGAGTTTTAAAGATATTTTCCATTCTCTCATTCATTCAAATAAATCTATTAGTGAGATACGAAAGTATCATTATTTGCGGCCAGTTTGAATAGTGTCACTTCAAAAATGATAGAGTCCCTTGAATTTTCATCAGAAAATTATACTATTGCGTGGGACTTACTGTGTAATCGGTTCGACAATAAAAGGTATTGATCAATAACAATATTAAATGCTCATTTAATTTGAGTCCCTTGAAAAGAGAATGTTCGAAGACACTACGCAGTCTCATAGATTCTCTCTTCAAACATTTGAGAACATTAAGCAATCTTGGTTTGAATGTGGATTCTTGGGATCCCTTATTAATTTATTTGATTACTACTAAACTCGATAAAGTTTCAGCATGTGAATGGGAAAAGGTGAAAACCAATTTAGACCTGCCCACCCTTAAGGAATTCACAACCTTTTTGCAGAATAGAGCTGATTTGCTGGAATCATTAGAACAAAATCATGAAGTCGACCAAGATAAAGTTAAAAAGGAATTCAAGGAAAGCAAGTCAGAAGCTATTTGGGTAAGACTGATAAAGTAAAACCAAAGTCAGTTAAGTGTTTCTTCTGTGATGGGAATCACACCATTTATAATTGCTCAGATTTTCTAAAATTTAGTATCACTGAGAGAGTCGAGAAAGTCAATGAATTAGATCTGTGTCAGAATTGTCTTTGTAGAGGACACAGACCTAACGAGCGTCGACAAAATGCTTGTCCAAGTTGCAAGGAAAAGCATAATAGATTATTGCACTTAGAAAATGAAAGAGTTGCCCTTACAAGTTTGACAAACTCGTATGTTTTATTGTCAACGGTGAAAATTCATGTCACAGACAAGTATGGAAATAAACATATCTGCCATGCTCTCTTGGATTCGGGATCCCAATCAAACTTCGTTACTAAAGATTTAGTTTCAAAATTGAAATTACCTTTGTCCGATGCACATATAAGTGTAACGGGAATAAATTCAGTGTCACATTTGGATAGACAATGTAATGTTTTTGTGGAATCATTGACTAGGAATTACGCGATGAATTTGAATTGTTTTGTCTTACCTAAAATAGCAGACCGACTTCCAAATGAACCGTTAAACATTTCAAATTTAGATATTCCCCACAATGTACAGTTAGCAGATCCGGAATTCTATCAACCAAAAAGATCGATATGATCATTGGATCGTCCAACTTTTGGGATTGCTTAGAACCGCAGCAGATCAAATTGAAAAAGGATATCCGGTTTTACAAAATACTGTCTTTGGCTCCACAGTTTCCGGTTGTTTGAGTAATAACAATGTTCCGGACATTAAAACCCTGAATTTATTTGCAACTTCTGAGAATGATGACATTAATTCATTCTTGCAACGGTTTTGGGTGGTTGAAGAATTGTATAATAAAAATGAGGTATTTTCTTCTAAGGAAGATATTGCGTGTGAAGAAAGTTTTAAATCAACTTTCTCTCGTAATGAACACGGTAGATTTGTGGTGAAGATTCCTTCGAGATGATATTAGTAAGTTGGGTGATTCAAGGGCAATCGCAATTAAAAGGTTGTTGTCTAAAGAGAGGAGGTTAGAAAAACTCCTGTCCTTAAGGAGCAGTACCATGATTTCATGAGAGAATACTTAGTGTTAGGACACATGAGTTTAGTGAACGACATAACGCATGATAAGGTATCATTCTTTCTACCCCATCATCCTGTTCTTCGTGAGGATAGTCTCACAACAAAAATCAGAGTTGTATTTAATGGGTCATCTTCCACTACATCAGGTTATTCATTGATGATCTTCAACATGTTGGGCCTCCGATTCTTGGCAATCTTTTCAAAATGTTAGTTAAATTCCGTAAATTTCTATTGTTTTCTCAGCAGATATAGCCAAAATGTATCGGCAAATACTTGTTCATCCAGATGATAGACCATTGCAAAGAATAGTTTGGAGATTTGACAAACAGGATGATATTCAGGTGTATAATCTTAACACTGTTACGTACGGTCTAACAAGTGCACCTTACTTAGCTATGAGGTGCATTCAACAGCTTGCAATTGATTCGCAAGATCAGGATCCAGTTGCTTCTAAAGTTATTCAGGAGGATTTTTATGTGGATGATTTGATTGCCGGATTCAATAGTGAATCCCAAGCTATTCAGGTTTGTGGCGACATTTCAAAGATTTTAAATTCTGGGTGCTTGAGTTGCGAAAATGGAGATCTAATAACCAAAACTGCTTGAGTGATTTTAGACCAGATTTGCAATCGTCAGATGTTTTAACCATCTGTAATAAAGACACAAAATGCTTAGGCATCCAATGGTTCTCTGAGAGTGATGAACTCTCATTTCAATTTCCCGAACCCATTTTTCTACTCAATGCACTAAGCGTCATGGCTTGTCAGAGATATCAAAAGTTTTTGACCCTTTAGGTTTATTGTCACCTACTGTTATTGTTGCGAAGAGGTTAATTCAGAAGTTGTGGACTCTTCGATTGGATTGGGATGAAGAGATTCCTGATGAATTGAGAGAAAAGTGGTTAGCCTTTCAACAAGATAAATATTGTTCGCTCTTCTCATGCTTTCCAAAACCTCGTTCGAAATGATCGTTAAGGTCGACTGTTTTGCGTAATGGGACGAAATAGCTGCTGAAGGTGTATGTTTCAGATTTTCGAACTCAGTGTTCAGCTTCTTCAGGGCAAATACAACATCACCCACATCCAGAGACTCGAGCTTGGATTCTAGGTTATTGACTCTATTCACAAGATGCTCATCTCAGTACTTCAGGGCTTGAATATCCTTATCATGTGATTCTAAAGTTTCTGATTGTTTGTTTAATAACATCGAATGCGACTCTATAGATTGTACACAAGCAGTTATTTGTTTGCTGAGATCTGTCTGCACAAGCTTAATGGATGTGACATCTAGAGCGATAGAGTCTAAAATATATAATTTTGGCAGAATGATGTCAAGTTGACCAGCTTCCGCAATTCTGCCCACTGAAGAACCCGAAGCACTACGAAGGGGCCTCGATGAGTTAGATGACTGCGTAAACATTTCAATATAGTAAAAAAAAAACAGTGAAATCAGTGACTGAAAAAAAAATTTACGCGAATGAGGGATTACCAAACACAGAACTATCAATATCACTCTACTGTGGCCTTTCAGAGAAATTTTAGTAACGAACAGGAGGCCGAGAATAATACTAGGAAAAACAGAGGTGAAAAATAGAGAAACTTTATACAAGTGTATCTTTTTCAGTCGCCCTCGTATGACGTCAAAACTCAGGGAATCAACCATATCACGTTAAACATACTTATGCAGATTCTACGAGGAATAAGGTGATTGACGTTTAATAAATTCGCCAGATTTAATCTACGCTGCATGTGTTGATAAGATCATATAGAATGCCGAATATTTATGGAATTAGGTAAAACGTTTATGAACAAACTTAAAAATTGTTTTCGTTTTTATTGAATCCTCAATATTATATAATATAGAATGTTAACTCACAGACCTTCTTCAAGAGATGAATTAGAAAACCTCCTGAAAAAGTTTTCACCGCCCAAATTCACAATTTTCCAGGGAGCACAAGATGAAACCGTCTTCACACATTGAGCACACAATATGCTATAATTTGAATACAGGGTCTTTCACGAGGAACCTCACCCATATTTATACGGGAAACTACTGAACGTATTTTCATGAAATTCAGCACTTATAAGTATTTCACTATTCTGATGAAATCTAAAATATTTTCAAGGCATGAGCACCTCCGGTTTTCCGGAAAACGTCAACTTCCGTTTTTCAAATTAGAACACCATTTTTCAAGATGTAAGATTGATGTATCCACTTTAACAATCGAAATCGCGATTCATGATACAGGGGTGAAAAATCGCTCTCAGAGTTAGGGATGACAAAATCGTGAAAAATCAATTTTTTCAAATTAGAACCCCATTTATTGGCGCTCTTGTTCACCCGAACAGAGTGCCTATCATTTTGCCCGAATGTCTGTAATTTTGGAATATCGAGCCGAAAATGGTCTCAATCGATTGGGTTTGACTCCCCGATGAAGAATCCGTGGCGAATGTTGAGTCCGTCCGGCCGTCTGGCCGGCCGGCTCTATCCGCTTTAGCATCCAAAGAGAAGAGCTAGATGAGCGTTATATTAATCAAAATTTTCATAACGGGAAATCATAGAGATAGAATTCAATCTCAATGGCTGAAACAATATACGATGTCAAAATTCAGAAAAGCACTGACGTAAGTTTTTAGGAAAGAAAATTATAACTTCCAACAAAACTTGGGAAAAATTATGAACAGTTATTTTTAATTTGAGATATAGGTTTGTTCATTCAGTAGGCGTTCATTTCGCATCATATTGTCCCATAGTACGGGAAAAGACTATTGTTCACCTAATCAGAGTGCTTATAGATTTGTTATGGTTTGAATATTTACGCGCAAGTAGCTCAACAAGAGCGCCAAAGCAATCTGACCTCACGTCAGTGCATTCTAAATTTTTATGGCAGATATTGAATCTACGTTAAAAAATAATGTGAGTGTATGCATCACACCCTTGTCCTAAAGTGGATATTTTCTGAGTTATTCACAAGAAACTGTTTTCCGTCTTGAATTTTCAGCTATTTCTTTTCCCATCACCGCCAAAAAGATGAAATTTTCAGGAACTGTTATTTGAACCATGCTGATTTTTCACCCTTCTTGAAACCGACTTCAAGTTACTATTGGGAGAACCATGGCAAACTCTCGCAGTTATAACTAGAGAAGATGCTCAAAGTTTTGACCGTTAATTTCTAGACATTTATTTATACGTCTCAGGAATGCTTCGTGTGTTGCTCTTCTTATTTCATCGGGAGGAAGAGATCTGCAAAAGTGTTTTAAAACCAGATTGAGATTCAGAACTACGAATCTAAATATCTAAACAAACCCGAACTCATTTCTGACTCATTCTATGCAGTCCTCTTTATCAGTCAGGAGTTAAGTAGACAATATTTGTTATCCTACCCCAAACATAATATTTTAAAGGAGCTAAGTCGGGAGAACGTAGTGGCCAAAGATGTGGACCATTGTTCGTCAACCATCGATCTTCAAATAGCCGGTATAGGATATTTGACACATTGAGTGAATTGTGTGGAGGTGCGCCATCTTGTTGATACCATAAGTCATTATGGTTCTGTATTAGCGGTTCAATTATTTGAGTTAATATGTCAAAATATCTATCTCCTAAGGAAGAATATTGTTTAAATAATGCAAACATGTGTAGTGTTCTATCTTACCAGTTAGAGTCCCATCATAAATGTGAACATCGAGAATTGCATTATTTTTGATGGCGCAAAAACATTGAAACTCCAGGTCTCTTGAAAGTTCCATTGTCTGAAGTGATGGCTGTTTCTTCATCCCAATAATGACTGTTATGCCTATTGAAAGAACCATTCTTTGTGAATTTAGATTGATCTGTCCAAATTATACAGTCCAAAAAGTTTTCATTCTCTTGTAATCGAATCATCATAGCTTCGCAAAACTCTGTTCTCCTGACGAAATCATTTTCCTTCAAATGCTTTACCCTTTTGAATTTATATGGGTGCATTTTATGTTTTTTAATATTCTCCAAACACTCGATTGAGATAATCCCAGAGCAATCTCGGCATCTTTGAGAGAATTTTGAGGATTCACACGAAAATATGCGATAACTGTAATTTCGTTGTTCTCATCTTCTACTACACTTTTTTCTCTGTGTATAGTTTTCTTAACGAAAGATCAGACATTTTCAAGTTTTTAATGGTTCTGTTAATGGTATCTCTCGTTGGTCAGGGTCGGTCAGGAAACCTCTCAATGAAGAGTCGAATCGTTCTATCTACAACTACATTACATTCTTCATGAAGAAGTAATAAAAATACCTTGCCGTGACTGCGACAAGGTATACATAGGACAGACGAACAGATATCTTGAAACTAGGATAGCCGAACACAAAAGAGACTGTGTTAATATTCACAATCCTATTAAAAATAAAGACAATAACACAGCATTAGCTGAGCATAGTTTAAATACGTTACATTATTTTAATTTTGAAGGTGTCACTGTTTTG
>JARTUT010000265.1:0-22493 GCA_030674115.1 Micraspis discolor
CTTAAGGTAAATTTGGAAATGTGTTTATATTCAGAAATTTTAAGAAATCAATTTTTTGTAGTTTGCACTTATTTTGGGCGTTGCGGGAGCTTGTCGTGGAAAAGAGTTGGTTGATTTAGAAATCGACGATGTGAGAGATTTGGGCGATTCCTTCCTAATTGCGATTAGAAACACCAAAAATAAAATCGACCAAAATTTTGTGATCAAAAATTCAGAAAACAGTGCCATCAGTTTTGTGGCGATATTTCGAAAATATGTGGCATTGCGAAACAGGGACACCTCATTCAAAATTTTTTGTTCAATACATCAACAAAGAATGTACTACGCTAGTAGTAGGAAAAAACATGTTTGGTACATTTCCACGGCAAATAGCAGCTTTCTTGAAATTAGAAAATGCGACGTCTTATACGGGACATTGTTTTAGACGCACATCTGCTTCTTTGTTAGCTGATTCGGGAGCAACAATAGACGTCCTGAAGAGACATGGAGGATGGAAATCCTCCAACGTGGCCGAGGGATACATTGAATCGTCTATTAAAAATAAACAAAAAATTTCAGATAAAATATTTGGTCAAGTCGCCGATTCGTCCACTATAGTTATGCCACAGTCCTCATTCTCGCTTCCTGTTTCCGCAGGATCTTCGAAACAAACACCAGTTCAATATGATAAGGACCTATCTGTTACTCGTCAGTTACCTGCTGCATTAACCCAGGAAAGACTGGTCAAATATGACGAACTGTCACAATATTAATTTGAATATTAACGTTATTTACCATTCTAATTAATTGTATTTTTCAATAAAACATCCCTTAAATTCGTTTGTTTGTGATTTAATCGTTCCGGGAGTTTCGTCAATATTTAATGCCGGAGTGATTAAATGTGACACTTTAGTACCTGTCACAAGGGAGTGAAGTTGTCACTTTAGGCTCGGAAGTACGAAAATAAATTTTTTACCACTACACATTCTAAACAATAAGTGAACCATTTGACTTATTCCATATTTTATGCTATGTGTAATTCTTTAGAACCAATAAATATAATTAGGATGATTAGCACTTAGTTACTTGGCACTAGACTTAACTTCCAGTGTAGTCTGAACAAGGTTTTATGTCAAGGATAAGGATGACGAGTACATGATGAGTAAGCTGATTTCAGAGAACTGAACTAGCGTATTCAAGAAATAAATTGAAGAATGATAACAATTAAGGAAACAATATGCTATCACATGGCAATCAATTGAATATGGACTTATCTGAAAAAAAAAGATTCAATATTCTTGTTAAAACCAGTTTAATGTGTCGATGTAAGAATTGTAGGCTAACAGAAAAATACATAAAAAAATTAATGGGCACTGAAAGAACCATTATGGACGACATTGAAAAAAAAACAACTGCTATAGGATGGCAACATACGACGAATCCCACAAAAAAGACTGCGACTACCAAAAAATACGATGAAATGTCTCCCAGCGTTTCATCTCGAATTTGTTTTCCTCGATGTGTCCGAAAGTCGACAGCCCTGTCACGTTGGTCATCCCTATCAGCGAACTGGTCCAAATTGGTCTCGGACCACAGCGATCACGACTCTTGTTAGGTAATGACGTGACACTGGTATTTCGATGTTCTCCGGCGAATAACTTCGGTTTTGTGGCGGCGTTTTGTAGAAATCGACCAATTGTCGTATAGCATTCTGCGCGCGTTCTCGGTAAGTCGAATCTGTGGTAATTTGCGAAAATGAGTGTTGAAAAAATGTCTATGGCTGCAGGAACGACTGGACTTGCACGTGTTACAAAGACGCTGTTACTGATCGGTGTCTTTTCCTGAGGGATTCAGTTGTTGAAATACTTTTTATGAGTTAACAGAATTTTATCTCAACTCTCCTCTATTTGTTATTATGAAAATAATATTGATATAACTTTAATTCCTATTTTAAGCCCTAGTATGCCAAAAACCTTCTCAGTCGATAACATTCTGAGTTACAGATTAGACCAATATTATACCATAATGGTTTGCGAATGTAATAGTTTTGTAGAATGGATGAAATAATTCAAAATAAAATTAAGAAGAGAATGATATTTGTTGAGTTCAGAGCTGCAATCTGTCTGCAAATATAAGTAGCCACAATGTAAGACAAAACTGGTAACCAATGAACCGGTGTAGATCTTATGGTGCCAGTAATTATTCTCATCGATGTATCAAATTTTGCATCGATTTTTTTTATGTACACTATTAATCCAAACAGAGCAACAATACTCAGCTGCAGAAAAGACTAGGGCTAGAGATGCTGTGAGAAGAGCACCCCAAGATGATACAGCCAATTTCTCAAGAATATTATTTCTAATTTTCAGTTCCAGGCTGAAATCATCTAAATGTGGCTTATAATTGAAAGATGAATCTGATTAAACTCATAAACACTTAGGATAAAAATTATGTTTGATAGCAGGATCATTGAAACTTTCCTCAATAATTCATAGAATATCCTTTGGATCCATTTTTAATTTAGATGGAATTTTGATGAGATTGAAACAAACAGGCAAACATAATTTGATAGAAATCGATACTTTGAAAAATTAACAAAAAGTTTCCAAGAAAATATTCTCAATACTCCATAACTCATAAGAAATCCATCTTTGTAGTTGAACAAAATCTGTGCATATTGACATCTTACATATATTCTCCAATGTCTTTCTCTTAACTCATTTTCATCAGAAGATACAGTACATTTCCGAAACAGCGTATTTTAACTAATGTTATGTAATAATATAGTAATAAGTGATATAAATAAGGAGGTAAAAATTAATTTCCTTAATTGTTTTTTTTTATATAAAATACAAAACAAAAATGGAATATGATCGTTTACTTTTGAAACAAAAAAAAGACCATTATGACACTCTAATTAAAAATTCTGACAACAAGAGCAAGGCAGTATGGAACCTGATAAATTCACTGAAAGATGGGAACGCAAAGAAAACTGAATTAACTGAAGATCCATTGAAAATTGCAAATGAGATGAACAACTTCTTTATAAGAGCGGGAACTAACTTAACGAAGAATATTCAAGAAGCAGGAAAAGTTAACAATTTCCTAGAAGTAGATAAATCTATACGCTTGAAAAAGATCACCCAATCTGAATCACAAGATATCATAAAGTTGCTAAAAAATAAACATTCAAGTGGGTATGATGAAGTATCTAATCATATTATAAAACAAGCATATGAAGAAATAACGTTTCAAATGACATACATTATTAACAACTCCATTAAATATGGAATCTTCCCAGACAAACTCAAGATAGCCATCGAAAAACTAATTCATAAAAAAGGTGATATCAATAACTACAACAACTATAGGCCAGTAAATATTCTACCGAGCTTTTCCAAGATTATAGAGATGGCCTACTGCCGACAAATAATGGAATTTTTTACTAATGAATAAAATATTAAGAACATGGGTACATCAAAGGAAAATTAATTAAAACAGCAATTTCTGAGTTCATCAATAAAGTAATAGAATCTTTTGAAAACAAAGATTTATCCATGGGAATTTTTCTTGATTTAACCAAAGCTTATGATTGTTTGGATAAAAATAAACTCTTTCAAAAGTGAGAAGTTTATGGAATTCGAGGCCCATCACTGGAATGGGTTAAATCATATTTTATGAACAGAAAACAAATGGTAGAAATGGAAAGCAATGAGAAACTGTGAGATCAATATTTGGAGAAATTACTGTTAGGCATACCACAAGGAAGTTTTCCTGGGCCCTTGTTCTTCCTGATATATATCAATGACTACAGATATGGAACTATGTCCCAGAAATAGTAAATACAGTTAATTATACCTGATGACACAAATTTACTTCTAGTTGAAAAACTGTCTCAATGTTGGAAAGATTAACTGAAATCACCCTGAATAAAACTGATGAATGGTTCAAAAATAATAATTTAATACTCAACACAGAAAAAACAATATTCATACTTTTCACACCAACACAAACAAAAACTGAGGGAGATTTAACCATCAATTTGAGTCAGGAAATATACCAGATACAATAAACAACATAGACAAAAACCTCTATTGGAAAGAACACATAAACTGTCTAAATGAGAAAATTGCACAATCGACTCATGGTCTGAGAGTAATAAGTCGATATATCCACAGTGATTACTTAAAAATGGTTCATCATGGAATAATGGAGTCAAAACTACGATTTGGAATAATATTTTATGGAGCAGGAAACATAAAACCGTTCATTTCACAGAAAAAGACATTAAAAATACTCAACAACATGAAGTATAATGATTCCTGCAGAAGAAAAATAAATTATTGACATTATATGCCCTTTATATTCAGGGATATGCTCTCTTCATTAGGACCAATGGACATCTGTTTGAAAAGTATGAAAACAAAAAACTTTCTACATTACCAGGAATGACGACTATATTTATCTCAAACATAATTTAACAATCTCTCAAAAGCAGACGGACTATACATAGATGTCTTAAAATATATAATATGCTTCCAAAAAATATAAAAACTATAAAAAATATGAAATGTTTCAAAAAAGATTATTCGAATATCTTATTGAGCTAAAACCATATAGTTAAGGTGATTATATATCCACCATGTAATTCTTATTTTGACACTATTCTATTTCATCTTCATATTATGAATGTATGAATGTGATCGAGAATAAATAGCCATTATTATTATTATATAACTTTAGATAGAGATGAGAATTGAACAAAATGTGATATGCGAGGGTCTTGTGTGATGCAGAATCCCAATTTTCATTGGTTTTAGATTACTTATAGAGGGCGCCACATACAGGATTCCTCCACATTTAAATCATCCCTAACTTTTTGCCATACACTGTATATCATTCTGGATTAGAAGAAGCGATTTCTCTGTCTTTTTTCTACGAAAAGGGTATAGTTTGTTGAAGTGGCTACGACCAACGGTTTCTAGTAAAAACACAACGAAAGTTACGATACAAGCAAATTGTTCAGAAGTTCGAAAGAAACCTACTGGAAATAACAAGCATTCTTGAAAGCAGTTCAAAAACAGCAAGGAATGAAACCAGAATCTTGATTTAGAAAACAAGATAATGAAAATGATTGGCGATTGAAATACAATAAAAAAAATCGAAATATTTGAAGTTTGTCAAACTGATTTGTAATACTTGTTATAAGTATTTAGTATTCTTGATTGGGTTTTTAATTGATTTACTTGTTGTTTTTCCAAACTGCTTCCATAAATCGTTGAATATACTTTTCTAGAATATAGAGATAAGACGTGTTGATTAATCAAACTGAATAAAACTGAACTGCTTACCAACATAAATCCGTTTCTTCTTCGAAAGTCGTCAGATTTCCTAAAGATAAGAGAGAAGGAAGGAATTTCACCTGGCGATCTGCTTCTTCGGTCGTGAAAATATCCTTTTTCTCCACTGGTTTTCAGCTCCCACAAATTTCAGAAAACAAAACTAACTAAGATTACTAGTATTCTTCGGTACAAAATCAAATCAATTCAACGAACTTCCAAGACGAATTTTTAATAGATAGATAGATAATTTATTGGTGCTTCTTTACAGAATACACTGTATTACACAAGTCATAATTTTAAAAATAGGATGATAACCATTTCACATCATTGTCATAATAAAATACAAAAAATTTAATATCTACAAAGAGTAAAACTACTACTAACTAACCTACATATGTCAGCCAAAACAACCAGCTAAAAATCCTTCAACCAGCGCATAACGCAGTGGATTGGCGCGGCGCATACCTTATGGATATACACATATGGAGATGCTCGATTAAATTCTCATGGAGCTCAACGAATCGAGCAAGATCCATTACGGCAGATTCGTAATGTTCGAACATTTATGATGTATAGGGGTTGCCTTCCCCTATATTTCGGGATTAGAGAACAATTACAAATATTCATCACTCATCATCCAAAATCGCTTTATCTTTTTTCAAAATATTCCCCATGGAGATCTATACACTTTTGCATGCTGCCACGCTGATTGAGGTATCTCCAAAACATGGATTCTGAACGCATCAACCACTTCTTCAGGTGTCGAAAAATGTTGACCTCTCTTTTCATATTTTACGAACGGGAATATAAAGAAATCATTCGGTGCCAAGTCAGGACCATAAGGCGGATGACTTATTAAATCGATGATTTGAGAGCTCAAATATGCATATGCATTCCTGATTTCGTGGAAGACAATTGGCAAAACGGTTGTGTATCACTCAGAATTGACTGTTCTGCGTTGTTCTAGTGGTACGATTGTGACATGTCCAGTTTTTTCCGAAAACGCAGGCGACCATTTGTGTGGAAGTACTTGGCTAATCTTGAAACACCCATAAAGTCCACCTGTCACTATGTCTTAGACGTGCTTCGAAGCACTGCGATCGTATTTTTGGAGCATTATTTTCGACCACTCGACACGAGCCTTTTTTTGAGCCATTTTAAAGGTTGGGTGGGATCCATCGCCAACAAATTTTCTTGACGATCAAATGTTCATTTCATATTGAATGTATGCAGCTTCTACTAACGCCTAAGGTTGTCTGAATCTCACGATAGGTCACATGACAATCCTACAATATCAGTTGGCCCACAGCATCAATGCTTTTCGGAACAAAAACTGAATTTGGACGATCTTCACGAAATCATCTTGGAGTGAACTACGACCTCGATCGAATTCAAAATGTCAAATCGTTCCGACCACGTATAACCACAAAATGTCAAGCTTTATGATAGAGCCGTCAGTTTGCAGATTGCAAACTCTTAAACTCAAAATAAAAATATTCCTTCGATATCGCAGAAATGAATATTCGCGAGAACGCCGATGTCGACACTCTGCCAACCCTCAACGAACAAAGATCGAGTCTCAGACGCAATAATGGCCGTGACAAATGCGATTTAATGCTCGGCACCCACGCGATCTAAACATCCAGTCGAAGAAACATCTCGTCGATGAGGAACGATATAATTCACGCAATAAAAGAGGCGATAAAAATGAGATACAGGCGAAATCACGAAACGAGGTAACAATATCGAATAAATCTGGTGATATACCGTGGCGCGGCCTCCCTCGACTGCTGCCATACAATATGGCGGTTTTCCCCAGATGGAGATCACTATTTCAGATATTAATTGACATAAATTCGTCTATAAATTAGGTTTGCGAGTCCGTTTGTTTATTAATTAAAAGAATATATCACTGGTACCAGGTTTCGTTATAGTTGCAATTGACGTGGGTTATTTATACAAGCCGCTTTCGATTCGTTTTTGTTTTCACTATGTACAGGTGGCCCGGAAGGTTACGAATCATTGCCTTATTAGTCATTCATACAGCTTCATTTGAATAAAGAATATATTGGTTACACCGTCAGATAGGATAGTTGTTAGATTGTATTGAATACTCTGTTTTGAGGAAATCCAGGATAAATGTCGAATGAAAAATGTATTACGTAAAAATTTTCACAATGGTCAGTATTAATTTCGAGAACGGGGGTTGAACACCAACTGAAATATTTTTCTCCGTTCTTAAATAAAGTGAATATTAAATAGTTGTATTCAATTAATCAACTTTTCGGCATCAACAACAGGAGTAATTAACCGAAATAGATTCTTACTGCAAGTCAATTACAACAGGAAAAGATATTGAACAAACATATAGATATAAATAAATATATCGAATGAAAGTATTTACCCTTTATGACTTCTGATAGAATAACAGTATTTGATTTGCAGTATTTAATATTATTCAAAATATAATAAAAATTGGCGACGTTTCAGGCAGTGAGTTCTTTGTGTAGTATGGATTCTTGTTAACGATGTTAGAAATTATTAATGATAAATGTTTTGACAGTTTGTAAGAATGGCGATTGTGAGTAGGATACTATTGGCCTTATTGGTATGATTGATTTGTGTATTTTGGGAAGCCCGTTTAGGAGATATGCTGTTATGATAAGACAATGATTTTGCTGTCTGGGATGATATGTAGCTTGAATTCTCCCATTTTTTCAAAATTAAATTATATTTTTGCAATGAGGACATTATATCTTTTTTAATTGCTTTATACGCTGTAGTGTCAGTTAGTAGTTGTTTCATTTTCTATGTGTACCTAGTCATCTTTTTTCATTGTTATTTTTCCATTACCTTTGTCAGCTTTCGTGACAAAAATTTGTGGATTTTCTTTAAGAAATTATGTAGAGGATTCAAGGTTTTAGATTAGCATACTTTGAAAACAATAAGATACCACTAATTCTTGCTGGAGATTTCAATGTCAATTTACGTTCAGAAGAATCTCGACCATTGATTGATTTATGTTTTAGGTAATAAACTAAATTAACAATGAAAAATTTTCCAGTAGTAGTGGAAATTGATTAATGTATACCGTACTAGTGTTACATTGTCAATAAATGCTTTCGTAAATTTTTATACTTTGTATTGATTTTTAACTTAATTGCTATCGCTTACAATACCAAAGAAGTTTTACTTCAATCGCATGTGAACGTTATAGGCACAATTTTTTTTGTCACAGTATCTGAGGTTCGATTGTATGTCAATTCGGCCACCTTATGTCTACGGAAAATGATTATACAGGGTCTTTCACGAGGAAACTCAACCATATTTATACGGGAAACTACTGAACGTATTTTCATGAAATTCAGCACTTATGAGGATTTCACGATGCTGATGAAATCTAGAATATTTTCAAGGCATGAGCACCTCCGGTTTTTCCGGAAATGACGTCAACTTTCGTTTTTCAAATTACAACACCATTTTTTTTTGCAGAAATAGATTGCTTAGAAAATTTCAAGTTATTTTCCTGTAACATTTTTCAGTTGTGGTTGGAAAATTCTCTCTGAGCGGGAAAATTCGAAAAAAAAATCGAAAATAGAGCTTCGCTGGAAAAAGAATAACTTCGAGGTTTTTGGATGGAAAATTTTCATTTTGGGATTTTTCAAGATGTAAGATTGATGTATCCACTTCAGAAATCGAAATCGCGATTCATGATACAGGGGGTGAAAACATCGCTATCAAAGTTAGGGAAGACAAAATCGTGAACAATCAATTTATTCAAATTAGAACCCCTTTTTTTATGGCAGATATTGAATCTAACGTTAAAAATAATGTGAGCGTATGCATCACACCCTTGCCCTAAAGTGGATATTTTCTGAGTTATTCACAAAAAACTGTTTTTCGTCTTGAATTTTCAGCTATTTCTTTTCTCTTCACGCCAAAAAGATGAAATTTTCAGGAACTGTTACTTAAACCATGTTGTAGATTTTACTACCCTAATATGCAAGAGAAGAAAGTTACAGGTTGTTCCTAAATAGATGGCGAATTTGGATTCGAATTTGTATCGGAAACCTCTTTATTTCAACTAATCGGCCATCGGTTTTCTCTCCAGTTATAAATAAATAAGTCCTTATGAACCATCTGCAAAAACTTACCATGTTTTAATTTTTTTTTTTTTTATTGATAGATATCATTAATTACATCTACCAAATTCCTCTTTCTTCAGTAGCATTTTGTGTTTACTATTAATTTGGTGACAAGTCGTATTAATTTATAAAATCGATCACTATGCCTAATTTTACCAATGAAGATTATTTAAATCTCATTTTACTTCATGGAGAATGTAATAAAGTTGTAGATAGAACGATTCGACTGTTCATTGAGAGGTTTCCTGACCGACCCAGACCAACGAGAGATACCATTAACAGAACCATGATAAACTTGAGAAATGTCGGATCTTTCGTTAAGAAAACTATACACAGAGAAAAAAGTGTAGTAGAAAATGAGAACAACGAAATTACAGTTCTTGCATATTTTCGTGTGAATCCTCAAAATTCTCTCAAAGATGCCGAGATTGCTCTGGGATTATCTCAATCGAGTGTTAATATTAAAAAAACATAAAATGCACCCATATAAATTCAATAGGGTACAGCATTTGAAGGAAACAGATTTCGTCAGGAGAACTGAGTTTTGCGAAGCTATGATGATTCGATTTCAAGAGAATGTAAACTTTTTGGACTGTATAATTTGGACAGATGAATCTAAATTCACAAAGAATGGTTCTTTCAATAGGCATAGTCATTAATGGGAAGAAGAGAACAACCACCACTTCAGACAATGGAACTTTCAAGAGACCTGGAGTTTCAATGTTTTTTGCGCCATCAAAAATAATGCAATTCTCGATGTTCACATTTATGATGGGACTTTAACTGGTAAGGTAGAACACTACACATGTTTGCATTATTTAAAGAATGTTCTTCCTTAGGAGATAGATATTCTGACATATTGACTCAAATAATTGAGTACAGAACCTTATTGACTTATGGTATCAACAAGATGGCGCGCCTCCACACAATTCACTCAATGTGTCAAATATCCTATACAGGCTATTTGAAGATCGATGGTTGGCGAACAATGGTCCACATCTTAGGTCACCACGTTCTCCCGATTTAACTCCTTTAGACTATTATGTTTGGGGTAGGATAAAAAATATTGTCTACTCAACTCCCCTGACTGATAAAGAGGACTGCATAGAACGAGTCAGCAATACGTTCAGGTTTGTTTAGATTTTTAGATTCAAAGTTTTGAAACTCCATTAGGTTTTTAAACACTTTTGCAGATCTCTCCCTCCCGATGAACTAAGAAGAGCAACGCTCGAAGCATTCCTGAGACGTATAAATAAATGTCTAGAAATTAACGGTCAAAACTTTGAGCTTCTCTAGTTATAACTGCGAGAGTTTGCCATGGTTCTCCTAATAGAAACTTGAAGTCGGTTTCAAAAAGGGGTGAAAAATCTACAGCATGGTTCAAATAACAGTTCCTGAAAATTTCATCTGTCTGGCGTGAAGGGAAAATAAATAGCTGAAAATTCAAGACGAAAAACAATTTTTGTGAATAACTCAAAAAATATCCACTTTAGATCAAGGGTGTGATGCATACATTCACATTATTTTTTAACGTAGATTCAATATCTGCTATAAAAAAATGGGGTTCTAATTTGAAAGAATTGATTTTTCACGATTTTGTTATACCTAACTTTGAAAGCGATTTTTGCACCCCCTGTATCATGAATCGCGATTTCGATTTTCCAAGTATATACATCAATCTTACATCTTGAAAAACCTCAAAAATGAAAATTTTCCATCCAAAAATCTCGAAGTTATTCTTGTTTCAGCGGAGCTCTATTTTCGATTTTTTTTTCGAATTTTTCCGCTTAGAGAGAATTTTCCAACCAAAACTGAAAAATGTTACATCAAAATAACTTGAAATTTTCTAAGGAATCTATTTCTGCAATAAAAAAATGGTCTTCTAATTTGAAAAACGGAAGTTGACGTCATTTCCGTAAAAACCGGAGGTGCTCATGCCTTGAAAATATTTTAGATTTCATCAGCATCGTGAAATACTTATAAGTGCTGAATTTCATGAAAATATGTTGAGTAGTTTCCCGTATAAATATGGGTGAGGTTCCTCGTGAAAGACCCTGTAGATTAGTTAATAATGCACTGAACATCCTTTCAGCAACTCAAATTGATTTGACAGATGATCGTTATGTTAGTAGTGGGGGACATTTCGAACAATCAATTTCAATTTTAAGTTAAAAAATGAATAAAATAAAAATAAGTTAGTTTGTTATCTATGGTTCGTTTGATATAAAGAAATCGCATCGTTGTCGTGTGGCGTATCACAGCTTCCTTAGATGTGGACGAAAATATATATATTTCAAGAAAACTGCCAGAGACAACCTCGAATATACAATATTAGTGAAATCAGAAGAAAGAGCTTAACCGATTATGAAAATGAAACGACACGAGTCCCATTCACAAAATAAGAGTTCACATAAAATTTTTAGGTTAACGATGTTTTCATGCAATTCCTAGTACTAAATTCTGAATGCCCATAAAAAAAAACGTCGCCCATTTAAACTGATATTCGATTTGTAACTTTTCTTCCATCTCTTTGAACTCTCTAAATATTTACGTTTCATTCGATCGTAAAATGATCCAAAAATTCGTGTATATGTTTTTGATTGGACGAATGTCGTTTTCGAACCTGGCAGTTCCAATATCGATCAACGTCCTGATGTGTGACAGAGATAGAGAAGGTGAGAATACAGTCTGTAAGATCGGCAAAGAAGAGATCCGAACAAATGTGTTGGAAAGAATCAGTGCTTGTTGGACACAATAGTTTATGTAGCAGAAACCTGTTCCGAATCGAATTAATAAGACGGGAGCTCGAGCCAACCCGACAGAGTTGGTCCAGAAGTTCACACAGCCGAATTATTCTAGTTAGATGTTGTCTGATTTTTATGATTTCGCTGATTAAATTTCACGGAAAACATTTGGAAAAATTAGAATATTCAGTCGTTCAACTCGATATTGATATAATCAGCATTCTTATCCTCTAGTTTTCGAGAATAGTGTTCGAATGTACTAACTTGAAGTAGTGTTTTCGTGCCCTTGTTGTCAAACGGTCCTATTCAATAACGTATTAGAGATAACGGATAGATAGCTATCTCCGATTCGTTATTTTATTCATTAAGCTATTCGGCATCGACAACTGTGGTCGTTAGCCGAAGAAAGTACAAATGTATAATATAAGTGACAATGCATAGGTACAGGCAAATTATAAAGCTAGTTGAAGAAAGCTACAAAAGTGCAAAGGCGTGTTCAAGTTTGGGAAAAAAATTCTGAATTTATAACCCATTCCAAGAAAAATCGGAAACATCATGAATAACCCTAAAACAATCTTCATATTTATAATAGCTAATAATTCTTCTGCATATCTACATTCACAACTTGCGATTGGAAATGAGTTCCATCTGAATAGTAGGACCATGACCATGATGTGTAGAGGAAATATAAATACATTCAGTTTCATAAGTGCATGTGCAGAAATAATTCATGTATTTGATGAAAACTGTACTGTACCTTTTAGAGAGGATTATAGGTGACCCGAGTAGGAAAAAACTGTCATTATTTAAAAATTTGAGAAGTCTTTTGTAGGGCACTGTAGGAAAAACGCGATTTGAAACACTAGGCACTAGTGAGTTCACTTCTAACGAGATTATTTAAAAAATTCAGAAAGCACTGACGTGACGTCAGATTGCTTTGGCGCTCTTGTTGAGCTACTTGCGAGTAAATATTCAAACCATAACAAATCTATAAGCACTCTGATCAGGTGAACAATAGTCTTATCCCGTACTATGGGACAATGTGCTGCAAATAATGAATGGGACAATGTGCTGCAAATAATGAACGCCTAATGAATGAACAAATCTATATCTCAAATTAAAAATAACTATTCATAATTTTCCCCAAGATTTGTTCGAAGCTATAATTCCCTTTTCCTAAAAACTGACGTTAGTGCTTTTCTGAATTTTGACAACGTATATTATTTCAGCCATCGAGATTGAATTCTCTCTCTATGATTTCCCGTTATGAAAAATTTTGATTAATATTACGCCAACTGACAATGATTAATGAGCCCGGCATTTGTCAATCGAATATCGATCTGTGATGGCTATCGTTCAAAGAAAATCATCGGGACGTATGTCATTTCTCTTTTCTCTTGAGTAAATGAAACAAATTATCATATCTTTAGATGGAAAAGAGCTACGGCAATGAAATTTGAGGATAAATAAGATATCGATCACCTCAATATATTCACGAATTTTTATTGAAATCCGAAAAATATCTTATGAGATAGTGCGGATTAAAAAATTTTTTTTGGGAATTTTTTAAAAATTGTCTAGCATGACGATTTCTGCGAAAATTTGCGAGCCGTTTTGTTGCAGCCTCCCTCAACAATTTTTCAAGTATCAACTTGATCGTATGGATATTCTAGTAGTTATTGAGGAAACAAAATTTCAGATGCTCATAACTACTGAACCATCCGACGGATTTGGCCCAATGACGAACTTGACCGAGATATTCGGATAATTAACCTATTATGAAAATATGAAAACTCTAGCTCAGCTCTGTTGGATGCTATAGAGGATACGGCCGGACAGACTCAACTTTTGCTACGGATTCTTCATCGGGGAGTCGAACCCAATCGATTGAGACCATTTTCGGCCTGATATTCCAAAATTATAGACATACTGCCAAAATGATAGGCACTCTGTTCGTGTGAACAAGAGCGCCAAAAACAGAACTCATCTTATGCGAGCCATCTATTGGACGAGAGACATATGGTTGATTCAAACTACAACATTTTGCACATAAAAACAAAAGCAGTAGACTTAATATTCTAGAAGTAATGGAAATTAACAGATAACAGGCAAAATATCTTACTTAATGACCAAACGCATGTCAACAGATCACCATTGATAAACATGGCATAAAAAATCCTAGAAGCATTTAGAATACTGTTTCCCTCTCTTCCATCTTGGGAAACTTCTGGAGTAGTTCAACTTGGAACTCGCCTGAAGAAGCCAAGAATTTAGCGAAACAATTGTTGCAAATGTATTGTTGAAACACAATAAATCTGGAATTTTTATTAAATAAGTTTTTATTTAATCACATTCAGATTGAACAATTATATTATTGGGAGTACAAATTAATTCGGCCCGTTTTCAATAGATGGCTCTAGCTGATTTGTTTACTGAATAATGATAAATGTTTTTGGCATTGTTAGAAAGGTTTGACCTTTGTCAACCATATTCAGTCAACGAAGCTTCGAGTTTTATACAGCAACATTGGTTTTCTGAGCATACAATATGTCGAGTTTTGTGCTAAATAAACAACATTCGCATGAAGTTTTGATTTTCTTTTTTAATTGGAAGAAAAGTGCCGTTGAAGCGCATCGATCACTTGTGGAAGTTTATGGTGAATCTGCGCCATCTGATAAATCATGTAGAGAGTGGTTTCGACGCTTCAAAAATGGAGATTTTAGTGTCGAAGACAAGGAGCGCCCGGTCCAGCCGAAAAAGTTCGAAGACGCCGAATTGGAGGAATTGCTCGATCAAGATCCGTGCCAAACGCAACAAGAGCTTGCAGGATCGTTGGGAGTCACTCAAAAAGCCATTTCCGTGCGCTTTAAGAACATGGGAATGGTTCAAAAGCAAGAAATTGGGTCCCATAGGAGTTGAAACCGCGCGACTTTGAAAAGCGATTTTTCATCAGTGGACTGCTGCTCGAACGACAGCAAATTGTCGTTAAAATTACTTGAAAACGTTGAAATGGGAGGTCCTACTCCACCCGCCATATTCGCCAGACATTGCTCCTTCTGATTATTGGTTGTTCCGACGGATGCATCACGATTTGGCTGGACACCGCTTCACTTTTTCCAAGAAATTCAAGAATGGCTCGATTCATGGTTTGCGTGCAGAGAGGATTTTTCAGAGATGGAATCCGGAAATTGCCAGAAAGGTGGACAAAAGTTGTGGCTACCGATGGACAATACTCTGAATAACATGTTTTTCATTTTGATAATAAATAAAATGTTTTTGAACAAAAAAAACGGACCGAATTAATTTGTACTCCCAATATATTATAATAAACAGCCCGCAAAAACTTACAAAAAAAAGAAGACTGGTTACTCTTTCCGAATTCCGCTCATATAAGATTGCAACACCAATAATCTTAATCTGAATCCAAATCTCTCCAATCTCAAGCCTCTCAATCCCCGTTGAATAAAACACATCTCAAACCGCAAGAAATAATAGCACCTCTCCGCATTATTTATTTAATGTCACTTTAACAGGTAGTTTTACTAAAAAGACCATAAAAATAATAACATGTTATTAAACAGTTTATGAACTGCAATTAAGTTAATATAAAAATTGTACCTTATTACGGTTTTGGGTCGGTTAATTTGGGGTTATGCGGGCAGCGTAATTCGTTCGGTTCCATTATCTCCGAGATATCAATGCTGAGTAGGCTGTGCGCGTACGGCGGCGCGAGAAGGATAGACCGGATTCGGTGCCGGTAGATTGAGATCTGGTCCGCCTCGAGGATCCACTCGAACGATTTCCAAGGGCCACAAGAGAGGAATGTGTTCGATCGTTTCGAAAACGGCGATTTCGATTTATCGATCAACTCAGAATATCAAACGAAAAATTAAAAATGTAGAAATGCATTAATGTGAGGGAAGGAGCTTTTACACGCTTTTCTATAGTCTATTCCCGTACTGTGAAATAATGCGATACAAATACAACAGACACAATTAATGAACAGACCTATACCTCAAATTAAAAATAACTACTCATAGATTTCCTTAAGTTAGTTCGGAACTCAAACTCTCTGTTCCTCAAAACCCACGTCAGTGCTTTCTTAACCCTTTCAAGCCCAAATTTTCAAAACTCGAGAAAAAAATTATTTTTCTATTCAACCCTCCTTGAGAGGCTTCTATTAATACGAATTCATCAATTTTTCACCTGATTATTATTTTTTTCATTAAAATTTTGAATGATGCCATATGGCATCAGTGGGCTAAATAGGTAATTTTCAGAGAAAAATGGAGTTTTTCTGGGATATCTTTATTTATCAAACTGACAGTCTAATGAGTTGAAAATGGTGTCGTTTCTTCATTCATCGCGTATGATATGAAATAAAACAATTTCTGTCTTTTGTGAGACATAGTGCAATTTTACATTTAATGCATTCCATTCTCGAATATGCCTGGATACAATTTCGGCAGCGTTTTTTGGCTCGATATGGCCAGGCCAGTGACCAACTCCATCATATCGAATATCATCGATTGGCTGGAAAGTGAATAATCTCTTTGCTGGAGGTTCAGGTGTGGATCTACATGAGTTTGATGGTGAATTACTTGCTGATGGTCTCCCTGGACGTTTTCTTATAGGATTATTATGATATTGCATAAGACCATTTGCAATTTCGGAACGGAAAGTTACAAGTCTTTTCGGTTTCTCATTTTGGTTCTCCATATGACGTCTATAGAGAAGCCAAGAGTTGACAATACATATATCAATTAGATGGTAAACAATACGTAGGTAATATCTCTTGACTCCGGATTTGATGCGATATAAGGCAACTAACATATCGTTCAGATCTACTCCTCCCATATGGAGGTTATATTCCTCTATCATCTTTGGTCTTCTTATTTCAATATATTTTTTTCTGAAGATGACCATCTCCTCACAGTCTCCACTGGTTCTACTCCCTCATACGTTGATATGACATGCACTGATTTATTATCAAACCATTTGGTAACAGTTATATTGGAACTTGATTCGGTTCTGAAGTCAAATGATCCACGCCCTTCCTTTTTCAAATCTGAGTCAGATTTCAGCTGGCATTGAGGCACCCGAGCAATCCTTACTGTTCCAGCGCTCAAGATACCCATTTCTTTCAAATGACATAGAAGAGAATAAGAAGTGAACCAATTGTCGAAAAGTACCTTGAAATTTTTATGTTTTGGTACCTTTTCTACGAGTCGTACAACAATGTCACCACTTATGCCCAGTTTTGTAGATTCTTTCACTGTATCTTTTCCAACGTAAATTTCGAAATCGTAAACAATTCCACTAATACCAGCTCTGGCGAACATTTTTATACCCCACTTATGAGGTTTACTCTTTATATATTGTTTCAAAGAGCTTTTACCCTTGAAGGGAATCATAATTTCATCAATACAGTTGTATTCCTCTGGATCTATCTTTCCAAAATTCGATCTCAGCTTTTCAATCAAAGGTCGAACTTTGAAAAGTTTATCATAATTCTCCTCATTCCTTTTTTTCATTTCAGTGTTATCACTAATATGCAGATTATTCCTCATTTTATCAAATCTGTTTCTGGACATGACATCTGCAATGGGAGAAAATCTTGTTTCTCGTGCCCAGTACATCCTATAACTTGGCATTTGTACAATTCCACTAATAATTTGAATGCCGATAAACTGACACATTTCTTGGAATGTTGTGTTGATAGAGTGGCCTTCCTTCTGAACTGAATACAAATTCGTTTGCTCCACCAAATTTTTTATAATTTCATCATCAAAAAACGTTTTGAAATAATCAAGAGGTGTCAACAACTCATTAGACACTTCAAACAGAATATCGCAAGTCGTATCTGTTTTGTTTATATCCTTCTTTTTCCATAAGAGTCGTGTGTTCACATCTCTTCTTTCCTTATGCACACAGTTCGATAAAGGAAGGAGGTCCTCCTCGTCCCATTCATCTTCACTATCTGCATTATTGAAAACCTCTTCTGTGGATTCCGAAAGAAAATCTTGGCATATATATATATGGCTTCTATATCTGATTCATCTTCCTCTTCGAAGTCTAGTTCAACATCAGAAATATCACCCTCGGGATTGAAGAGCGATAGTAATCTTATCTCTTCTTTTTCAGACAAACCAACTCTACTCATCTGAAAAAAACAGAATCAATAATTATCACTTCCAATATTATGTACAAAATAACTCTCGACGCCCACTGACGCCAAATGGAATCATAGTTTTTATAACTTGTGAAAAGTTGTATTTCATAAAAAAATATTGCTTTATTTAATTGAATGCAATTGAGGAACCGTCGTTTTTGCATACATATTTTAAAAAATATGAAATTTACTCACCTTGACAAAAAAAAACGGTCCGAAAATGGTAGATATTCACTCGATAAAAGTACACAAAGAAATGCTTAGCACAAGAATACTGCACGTGTTGAACAAACTGAAGTAATTATCTCGATGGCACTTAAGATAACAACGAACCGAACGGCACCGAAAATATTCGAATCGGACCTCAGAATTCTGCGCACTAATGGTTGAAATATGGAAATGCCATATGGCATCATCGGGCTGGAGAGGGTTAAATTTTAACAACGTACATTATTTCACCGTAAATGACTTAATTCGATAAATTTCCCTACTGAAACTGCATCAATAAGTTCGACCGATGATGTCAATCGAATACATAGCTATGACAGCATCGAGCATTGAAATTCCTGACGGACTTTTTGACATTTCCTTTCCTATTGAGTTTATGAAAAATCAATATCAATCAACATTGGTTGACTCGTATATTCTGCAACAAGGCTTAGCCCCTTCTTCAGGGTGCAAAAAACATATCAGAAAAAAGATATCTTTGAGGGCTACCACAATGCAACAACTAAAAGTTAGATGAATCCAACAAACAGATAAAGACTGATCACAATAAACATTGTTCTACTCACTTCATATTTAACAAAGTTGTGTGAAAACGTGAAAAACAGCATTAAGGAAAGAAAAGCGTCGTCCCTAAATAATCATGAGACTAGTAGAATACACTAGGTACATTCCATGTTGAAACAAAAGCAAAAAGAATTAAATTGATCATTCAACACTATACTACATCGTCCAATGAAATCGCTCAATTTTTGAAAACGGACTAATAGCAACAAACTGTATTTGAAAACACTCTGCCTCACAGTGTTTTCACTTTTAGAAATTTGTTTTTATCAAATGCCTAATTTACATAGGAATATTAATACGTCCGGATAGCTTTGGCCGTTGGTGGAAGAAGCGGTCGTCATGGTTACAATAAACAAGCAGTTGTTAGCGATAACTTCAACAGCACATTTGGCAGTTCTGTCAGTTTATTTTCGTATTTTACCATAAAGAAGATAAATATGAAACGTTTTGGGAATTGTAATATTATTTCAAATTAGGAAAGTGTGAAGAGAAGTGTGCCGCTTAATACAGTGAAGTCAAGATCCTACATTTGGAAACAATTTGAAGAATTCTGTGCTGCCCGGGAATACCCTGTAAATGAAAAAACAAGTTTGTCAGAGCTCAATAATATTATGCTAGACTGGGCTTTCAATATAAAGATAAGAGATAGATCAGACTACAAGGAAAGTGTCATAAAAACCTTGTGGAATAATACTGCCAAACAGCTGCAGGAAAAATTCTATTCCGAATGGGGCGTTAAGTTCGATCCATTCACAGACGTGTCTTTTAAAACGGCGCGGGATGCACGAAATGCCAAGAGGCGTATTTTGCAAGTGGACCCTGAGAAAGGAAAAGTTAGTGCCAAGGCGCTGTCTTTGGAGCAACACAAAAAGATGGTCAACCTATGTAAAGAAGATAATCCAGACGGTTTGAACAGAAAATTTTATTTTATTGCTGCATTGGAGCTTGCTTGGCGCGGAGGAGAGGGTTCATCATGCCTAATTTCAAGAAACAACATCAGTATCTACTTCATCATTCGAAAATAATGCTCGTAATGTGTATAATAATTGTACTATCAATAATTATTATTTTGTGAATAAAGATGAATAATTTGTTGTTATGCTTCTATCTGATTATTTTTGAATAAAAAACTATTTTTATTTCGTTTGATTTATATTGTGGAATGATCTTTCCAAATACCACACGAGATTCGAATTTTTTGAGAACACTGACGTTTTTGAATTTATACAAATTTCACTCAACAAAGTGATCCCGAAATACCACTCGCCTTCGGCTTGTGGTATTTTAAGGATAACTTTGTTTCGTGAAATTTAAACGCATAATTCCCAAAAAGTAAGATTGTTCTCAAAAAGTACTCTCTAGTAGTATTACCCTTGAAAATACGAGTTCACACGAATATTTCTACATTCTATGCTGAAAACAACAGCAAGAGGAATTCAATTGAAGATACGCGTTGTCATTAATATTTCTAGATCGAGAGAACCACAGAAAGAGGAGAGCACAGAAAGACGACTTATGTGGTATCTTTTTCTTCATTTTCATATTTATGAAGTGGAGTTTAACATTGTTCGGGGGGTATCTTATGTAAATATTGCTAAGTTCATTAATATCTGTACTATTATTCATACAATTATTGTTTATATGTATGAAGCACATTTCTGAGAAGGAACCTCTTTTGATAGTTATTAAAGTGAGACTTCTGGCAATATCAAAATCAAAGTGGGCGATCTTGCTGTAATACATGGGATGCTGGAGCACAGCTACAGGAAAGAGCTATGTCAGAGTTATCCACTGTATTGATTATTAGAGAATATGTTATCTGATGAGGTTTCGTGTTTTTATTGACAATGAGAGTAGTTCTCAGAACATTGAAAAACGGTCTTCCTCAAGGATCAGTTTTAGCTCCTTTACTTTTCAATTTATATCTTAGTGATTTAACCACTACATCATCTCAGATATTTGTTTATGCCGACGACATTGCTATTCCTTACCAACATTCGGATTTCCATACTCCGGAAAACATAATGTCATCTGATTTGGAAATTTTAAAGAATTAATTTGTTGTGGCGTTTATGTCCAAATCCCTACAAAACAGTAGTTTCAGTTTCCATCTGAAAATCATGAAAATATGGGAAATTAGCAGTAACTTTCAATGTATCTTCTATAAAACATAATTTCTATCCAAAATACTTAGGATAGCAGTTGAATTAGATTCATCTCTCAATTACAAGGCTCATTTAAATGATCAGAGCCTAGAACTGAAAACTAGGAATAATATTCTTCAGATATTAGCTGGATCCACTTGGGGTGCTGATGCTCCCACTCTTCGCACAGCATCTCTAGCCCTAGTCTTTCCTGCAGCTGAGTATTGTTGCTCTGTTTGGTTTAATAGTCCGCATACACAAAAAATTGATGCACAATTGAATACATCCATGAGAATAATTACTGGGTACCTGTTCATTTGCTTACCAGTTTTGTCCAACATTATCCCTCCCCATATTCGCAGATAGATTGCAGCTCTGAATTCTTGGAACAAATATCATTCTTTTCCCATTTCATTCCCTATGATTTCATATATTCCACAAAATAGAATTCCCAGATTGAAGTCACGAAAACCATTATGGCATAATACGTTCTTCAATATGAACATATGCGATAAAGAATTATGGAAGACTGAGTGAAACTCTTACGAATGTTTCTGATCCTTCTGAAAAAATTCCTGGTTTTTATCTTCCAAGAAGAATTTGGACAGTTCTTAATTGTTTGAGAACGGGTCATGGTCGTACTAATAGCATGCTATTCAGATGGAACTCAGTTCCAAGCGCAAGTTGTGAATGTGGAGAAGCAGAAGAAACAATACCACATCTCATCAATAGTTGTCCCATATATAAATTTCAAGATGGTTTTTTAGGGCTATACATGATGTTTCTGATTCTTTCTTGGAATGGCTTATAAATTTCAAACGAATATGATACGCATTTTTGTTATTCAGTTCTTTATTCTGCTTTTGTCTTTTTATTTACAGATTCGATGTGGGCAACTTGAAGATGTCTCTGTCTCCATCAATAGAAGACCAATCTCGAAGAAAGAAGTCCCTAAAATATATTTTAGCTTATTTTTCTACACAATTAGGCGGGGAGCCAGGGTTTTTTTCACTGGGGTTTTTTCCCTAGGCTTTTATGTGATACTCCGAATTGTATGACTCCCCGTCACTAACCTTTGATCTATATGCTTTATTGTTTGCTAATTTAACATTCTAAGCCAAAAGTTCAAAAGAATATTTATATACCTATTGTATTTCGGGATTAGAAAACAAATA
>JARTUT010001569.1:0-22484 GCA_030674115.1 Micraspis discolor
TAATAACCTGAAATAAGAAATATATTAAAACCTACAATCCAACATGTCATAAGACTTCTTTATTAGATTTTGTAGTGGCATATCAATGGGCAACCCATTGCATTTGAATACTTATATATTGAAATTTCTCTCATAATACCTTGCTGAAAGATATTTTAGAGATATATTTTTACTCAGACTGACATTA
Source organism: Micraspis discolor (assembly GCA_030674115.1). NCBI lineage: Eukaryota > Metazoa > Arthropoda > Insecta > Coleoptera > Coccinellidae > Micraspis > Micraspis discolor. The sequence goes on from JARTUT010001569.1 coordinate 188, forward strand.
CTCCAAGATTTGAATAAAATCGATTTCCATATAAATAGGACGAAATTGAAATATAGAGATAATTTAGATATAAAGTAGAGTACCATAAAATTTTGCAGTTGTTTCTTCCTGCTGCAAAATTCGCTAATATTCTCGATGAATTTCATTCTTCTATTTTGATACTCTTTCATTGATATCATTGGTGTAATTTCGTCAGTTCCAATAAGATGTGGATGTGTGAAATGTGTTGGTTGTCCAATACATTTTTCTGTTATTGTAGAAACTTTAGCAGATTCTTTCGAATGTGAACTGTATGAAGAACAGTTAGAGAATCTAGAAACCTAAAAAGGTAAACTCGTTTAATGTTATAAATTCGTTTATATTGAATGGAATACTTTTGGCAAAGGTAGGACTGTATAATTTTTAAACATCTTCAATTTAGGATTTCGTAGAATTTCTTTTCAATATCATCAAAGAAATACAGGTTAGAGACTTAGACACAGAAATTCTGTGTTCACTTGACAAATGAATTATTATTTGAAACACAGAACAGAACAGGAGTGTTTGAATACTGCACTAGTATAGCAATGCTGCAATCTTAGACTATATAATAGACTCCTTTATTTACATTGAAAAGTGTCGCATCTGAAACACTGAGCTGGTTGATTGTAACGTATTGAGCGCTGGTCCTCTCAGGTCATAAAAAATTTTCATGTTGCCAAACTGACCGTACGTTTACCGACTTTTTCTTAAGGGGTCAGTTAGGCTATTTAACGGTCCCTTAAATCTAACCTTTTTAACGGCCAGTTCATTGTTGCACCGATTTTTAAATGACCTTGAATCAAGTATTAAACCAACTTTAGTTAATTGACCAACTTCCGTCCCTTAAAGCATATTTAACAAATTTTAGTAATTCTTAATTTATAAAAATCAAACAACATAAACAATTCAGTAGGATGGAAGGTTTTGATGAGATCCATGTTTAGGATTTTTTGAGGATGATATAGAGGTTCTTGAATTTATTGAGATGGGGCTATCCAGAAAGAAATTTTGTAAGACCGAATTAGTTACGAGGAAATGTCGCCATAAATGGACTTCTTCAAAGGTTTAGTTTGACAAAGTCTTGTTCCAGTGAACTTATTAGGTATTTCATTCAGTTGTGACACCTAAATCTAATGTTAAATCCCAGTTTGAATAAAATTAACATCCATATAAGACGAAAAACAGTTTTTGTGAATAACTCAAAAAAAAAATATCCACTTTAGGGCAAGAGGTGTGATGCATACACTCACATTATTTTTAACGTATATTCAATATCTGCTATAAAAAAATGGGGTTCTAATTTGAAAAATTGATTTTCACGATTTTGTCATCCCTAACTTTGAAAGCGATTTTTTTCACCTCCTGTATCATGAATCGCGATTTCGATTTTTTAAAGTGGATACATCAATCTTTACATCTTGAAAAATCCCAAAATGAAAATTTTCCATCAAAAACCCTCAGAAGTTATTCTTGTTTCAGCGGTGCTCTATTTTCGATTTTTTTTAATTTTTCTGCTCAGAGAGAATTTTCAAAGCAAAACTGAAAAATGTTTCACTCAAATAACTTTCTAATGAATCTATTTCTGCAATAAAAAAAAATGGTGTTGTAATTTGAAAAGAGGAAGTTGACATCATTTCCGGAAAAACCGGAGTGCTCATGCCTTGAAAATATTTTAGATTTCATCAGCATCGTGAAATACTTATAAGTGCCGAATTTCATGAAAATACGTTCCAGTAGTTTCCAGTATAAATATGGGTGAGGTTCCTCGTAGAAGATCCCATAATAACGTCAATGTATGCCAGAGACATCTCTGTTATATGCTGAATACCTTAGATAATGCCGCGTTGCCATACTTCAAATATATAATATCGAATAATATCGACATATCAATTAGCTCAAGCACACGACTCCTGGGAATTACCATAGATAAAAACCTTAATTGAGTCAACATTGCTTGATACTTTGGTACCAAAGCTGAACTCAGTGATCTATACACTTAGAGCTCTCAAAAATCAAGTAGACTCAAATATACTAAAAAACCATGTATTTCTCAAACTTTCAAGCTCTCTATCTTATGGCATCGTTTTTGGGGTTCCAGTTCACAAAGCTGAACACATCTTTATAATACAGAAGCAGGCAATCAGAACAATGTTAAACATTAAATTTAGGGTCATCATGCAGAAATATATTTAAATCAAATAATATCTTAACATTGCACCAGCTTTGTACATCTACAGATTATTATTGTTTCTGCGCAAAGCATTCTTATTATTTTGAAGAATATAAAAATACAAATTTAACAAGGAGAGTCCATGAATATTTCTACCTATTCACTTAAATACTCAAATACAAGGCGTAGCACTTTATATATTAATATTAGATTATAATCTTCTTCCTAAGGCTATCAGAAAATATATCAAGTATAATGTATTTAAATGAGACAATAATACTAATGCTGTTAAACTGTGAGCCATATTCACATGTGATGAATTTAAAGATTTTGTCAATCATATAATTGTAACTAATCCTTCTTGTTGTAAATGAATGTTGATTTTTTTTTGACCTATTTTCACTTTGTCATTTATAGTCATTCTGAAAAATAAATCCTGTGTGTGTGAATATTAAAGGTCCTTAGTTAAAGTTGACAGAACTGGTTTGGTGCAAATCATTTGAATCTTAAGTTACCTTAAGTTAATGGCCCATTTTTTTAAGTACCGCTTAAGAAAAAGTCAGTGCAAATGGGCGTGAGCAAATAGATGAGTTTCTCTATTCCCTATATTAATGTGAATAAAAATTTTTCTCCAATTTGCGTTCAAATTGCTGTATAAAAATTTTATTATATATTGAATTGAAACTATCTTATCAGATATATTAACCCAAGAAGTAAAAAAGAAAACTTTAGTTTGATTCTGCTATTTTATGTCAGAGACTGCAGTGATGGAAAGAAATTAAGAGAAAAGTCAGCATAACGTTGCTGGCATTCCTCATAACCCGACAGTTTGAAGGTCACATGTTCTAGAAGACACGTTGCCACCTCTCTGTATCGAAAATAAATACACCAAATTGAAAAGAATTTATTGAAGCCATATTTTTATTGTTTTACTTTTTTCATTGCACTAAAATGCTAAAGTGTAACCAATAAAGACAGGGAATTTTAATCTGAATTTATCGTTCCATAGATAAGTGTATTGTTAGAACCGAAGTAGTTTTAGTTATTTACATGTTCAGTAGCGTAGAAAATTTTAATGAGGAAGTTTTCAATGATATTCTTATAAGATAAAGCCAGATTTCTTGAATTAAGTTCCCCAGATGACGATGAAAAAGAAGAATTTGGGCTAAGCCCAGGATGGTCAAGTATTTGCCCAAAAGAAAGCAATTTTCATTTGTTCGAACTATTCACAGCTCTGGAAGATATTGTGACCTGAGTCCAATGAAAAAGATTTTATGCGGTGTTGCCGGGTGAGGTTTCACAAGAGACTTACAATGAGGGAGTCAAAACAAATCGACATTTTACAAAGAGAATGCTTTGTCTATATTTATCTAGTCTAAGGTTGCGAATCGAACAACAGAAGAGATTCTTTCACGCACAAAATGAAAGTAATTATAGCAAATAAAAAGTATAATGATTCAAAAATATAACAAAAATTCTGATATTTTATCAAATTCAATTATAAGTCATTATGTGCCATTATACAATAAATCAACAATGGAAGTTTCATCATATTTGTTCAAACTTTTTTTATTTCAAATGAAAATCGCCATTTTCAGTCATCAGATGCATATCGAGCGAATAATGTAACCATTTCCAATTTGAGAACATTTTGGAACTTAGTTGGGAACCTTTTAAATGTTTGTGCATAACTGAGAAAAAATGTTTCATACCTCATCGAAATCATGTACTACCCTAGGATGTTGAATATTTGGTTTGGAATTGAATTTATTTTTGCATTTTTCGTCGGACTATTACCAGATTTAGTCTTTCTTTTTTATTGGAAGGATCAGAGATTTTTTTGCTCTTTTATTACCACTTTTCGATATATAATCAGTATATCTCCAACAGGTGCAAAATCATTTTCTTCATTGTTATATTTGATCTACAACATATATTTTCATTTTGTAATAAACCACCCCCTCCGTTCTCTGGACGCTAAGAAATTCAGGAAGTACGTCAGTTTGATCAATTTCTTCATTGTTAAGAATATCCGAAACATTTTTGTCGCAATCGACAAATTCTTTTTGGTATACACATGGTCTTCAGCTGTATCGGGAAAAGGTGTGGTATCTTGTATTTGCATCTTTCATCATAGATTTTTTTACTGGGAAAACCATTTAAGAATGTCATATGTATTTGGCCCAAGCCAATTTCTGGTATTTTCTATATAATGATCTCTGTGGATTAGCATTCACTTCTTCCTATATTTTGAGTAATTTTCTTTCCAGTCAGTTCCATTTGAATTTCCAATAAGGTCCTGGAAAAATTTTAATTATGAAGTGATCTGTACAGGTCGTGATTCAAGACGATCTATGTACAATGTGTATCAAATTCTACACGTGCTATATGTGAAAAAATTAGCTAGATCAGATTGGTACGAAAAAAAGAGGAGGAGCAGATTGTAACTGTTTAAAACAGAACAGTTTCCAGCATACACATATAAAAAGATAGACCCATTTATTTACATTAAATCATGTAGCTTGCATTGAAAAAGCAGTTTACATGCTACGCCATACGCATCCCAACCCGTTTGTGATGTTGTCTCATAATGTGTTTTATTTCTTGAAACTGTTTGGAAAATATTCAGCATGTTGACGTCGGCACAGAACGCTAAGAACTGATACTTCACTGTGATGATCGACAACTCTGCGTGAACATATTCATTCATAAATTCACTCACCGTATTTCCCCTTATTTTATACGTGACGTTGCCAAAGCAGAAAGTTAACTTGTTTGTTTACAAGTGAAAATTAAGTAAAATTAACTAGTTATCGTGATTTTGAGGACTTCGAAAGAGTGTTCCAACTCTAAAACATGGTTCCGACAATGTTGTATTTACCAAAAAATATGATTATTTTGAACCCAAATCTTTCTTTCCACCGAGTAAGTTTCTAAATATGCTTTTGGCGTCAATATTTGAACAGTGTCGTAGGAATGAAGTGCATGCAAAAGGTTGTTTATGATAATTGAATAACTTTTTAAAGTTATACATTTGATTAAATTGAAAATACCTGAATCAATATCAAACCTTATTTGTATCATTCATCTATGTACGACATCTTCGACAATCTTTTTGTGCAGGTTTCCGAGCAATACCGAACAAAAAAATTTGGTTTACCTTGGTACGATTTTCTATGTCGACTGTCTTAGTGGGTTATTTACATATAAGGCTCAATCATCAAATCAGAAAATTAGAACAGAGGGGGATTTCGAAAGAAATTTAGGACTAGGTCGATATACACTAAAACAATTTTTGTTTCGGAATGAGTGATCAATGTTGAGTCTATGTTTTAGATGCATAAATATCATTTTAAGTGGTTTTGGTTATGAATTTATGTAATCATTAAATTAAAACATTGAAATTTTGTTTCATTAATCCAACACACCCTTAATTTGATGAAACATGTTTCACATAATTTCTGTTCTCGTCAAAACCAGGGTTATTTTTTCATGGCATTCTATTAATGTCCTATTACCGCAGATAAAACTGCTACTCGGTTAAATTTAACAGACTTAGTAGTTTCACTCCTGTGACTACCAACAAAAAGATATCGATTTTAATTGTACTTGCAGAGATTATGGTGGTCAATATTATAATATCTACACTTTCCATTAAATCTTTCGAAATATAGAACAGAAATACCCTCTATTATCGCATGAATCTATTTTAATATCACAGTGACGCAATTTGTCTTCCCATTATTTACCTCAAATCGATTATACTAGATTTTACAGTTCGTAATTCTACAGGTTTTCTATCATAATCTCAAATATTTCACAATTTAGAAGGTTCCTCAAAATAAACAGAAACCATGAAATCAGTACACACTGAGTATTTGACGACTTCATTATGCAGCGTTGCCAAAGTGCTAGAAAGCATATATTTCTGTCTTTTTCTGACACATGGTGAAATAATTCAATGTTGGCTATTAATTTAAACAGTTTTATCTGGATGGAAATCGCTAAGGTCTATCTCATTATATGTCCTATAGTTTCTAGACCTGCCTCTCAAGTTGTTTGGTGCAGGAAGGATGCGGATCCCAGGCTGTACGATCTCTCATAAACACAAACTAAATATCACCCAGACAACAATAACAATGATTTAAATGCACAGTCTGAAGTATAAATATTGCGAAAATTTTACTTGATATCTACCGAACATTATTGAATGAAAAATGTCAATGCTACCTTGCAATCTTGTGCGGAAGAAATGAACAGTAAAAAGGCTTATTATCATAAAATGAAAGAAGTAATAGACCGAGAATTTGATTTTAGAAATTTCTCATTATAAAACAGGCAAAAACAACATGTTTTCAGATGTACACCTCAGAACACAATAGAATAGTAATGCCTAACCAATGAAGAAAGAGAGTATATTAGCAGTAAATGGTATTATGACACATTCCATTCGGATACATTACATCTACCTGCTGTAGGGTATCATGATAACGAAAAAGAATACCATCTTGAAAGAATTTTGTAAAGATTTTGTAGAATATTTTCAAGAAATTCTGGGATTTCCAATAATAAAGACTTTCTCAGAACTTCAAATAATTTCAATAGTCGAAGTGCACATCTGTTGTATAACTGAGACAGCAGTATTTTTTGTCCTTTATTATCTAATATTTGTTGGGAAGACATAACTCATAGCAGTTTTTCTTCAGTTTTTTGAAAAGAAGAAATTGTAAATGAATTATGTCTCCAACAACATTAGAATATAAAGACAAAAATACATCTATCTCAGATTATATTAAAGACATTTCAGAATCAGTAGCTAAATATTTCATCAAAAATTTCAACTGCAATGTCTCATTCAAAACAACAAATAATATAACAGCAACAGATTGCTTTGACGCTCTTGTTGAGCTACTTGCGAGTAAATATTCAAACCAAAGGCTAGTTACACACACATCAATTTTTGGACGTTTGATAAAAGTTCGTAGGACGAACATTTATCCTACGTCAAAATTAAAAGTAACTTTCAGACCTGTCGATTTTGTATCGTGGACGTACATTTTTGGCGCTCTTGATCACTTGAACAGAGTGCCTATCATTTTGCCCGACTGTCTGTAATTTTGGAATATGGAAATTGGAATTGGAAAATGGTCTCAATCGATTGGGTTTGACTGCCCGATGAAGAATCCGTGGCGAAAGTTGAGTCTGTACTCTGGCGGGCCGGCCGTATCTCTCTATCATCCAAAAGAGATGAGCTAGAGTTTTAATATTTTCAGAATAAGTTAATTGTCCAAATATCTCAGTCAGAAGTTCGTTATTGGGCCAAAATCCGTCGGATGGATCAGTAGTGATGAGCATCTGAAATTTTGTTTCCTCAATAACTACTAGAATATCCATCCGATCAAATTGATACTTGAAATATTGTTGAGGATGCTGCAACAAAACAGCTCGCAAATTTCGCAGAAATCATCACGCTAGAAAATTTTTAAAATTCCCGAAAATTTTTTTAATCACTGACTATCTCATAAGATATTTTCGGATTTCAATGAAAATTCGTGAATATATTGAGGTGATCGATATCTTACTTATCCTCAAATTTCATTGTCAGCCAGCTCTCTTCCATCTAAAGATATGATCATTTTAATTTACTCAAGAGAAAACAGAAATGACATACGTCCGATGATTTTCTTTGAATGATGGCCATCACAGATCGATATTCGATTAACATATGCGGACTCATTATTCAGTGTCAGTTGGCGTAATATTAATCAAAATTTTCATAACGGGGAAATCATAGAGATGGGAATTCAGTCTCGGTGGCTGAAATAATATACGATGTCAAAATTCAGAAAAGCACTGACGTAAGTTTTTAGGAAAGGGTATTATAGCTTTGAACAAAACTTGAAGGAAAATTATGAGTAGTGATTTTGAATTTGAGATATAGGTTTGTTCATTCATTAGGCGTTCATATTTGCATCACATTGTCCCATAGTACGGAAAAGACTCATTATACACGTTATCAGGTGCTTATAGATTTGTTAGGTTAGTTACATACACATCGATTTTGGACGTACGATAAAAGTTCGTACGACCAAATTCAATAGTGGCGCAAAGAAATGATTGTGTCTTCCACACATCGATTCTCAAAAGTTTCTCTAAAGTTATCGTACGGACGCCGTGTTGCGGTCGTCCAATGTCTCGACTATGCACGACCACCGTCTAGTGGTCGTGATAACAGTGGCGCATGTAATCAAACAGCGTCTTCACACACATCGAATTTCGTTCAGCTACGGGACGAAGTTCGCTTTGGCTTACTAGTTGCGATTTAACCGCCATCAGAGAAGAAAGTAATGCAGTGTGTTTGGTGAAATTATTTTAGTTTTCTCTCACAATTCATCAAAGCTTGCTGTTGACATTCTAAAATAATTAAAAACTTTTCTTCGTCACTTCGAAATTGTCCATAAAAAAGCTTAGAAAAATCCCTGCATCCAGTCTTCTCTGATTAATAGGATGAACCCACTGACTCCTGGTTTTACGCCTTCGTCTACGCCAACCACACAGCAAAGAACACGAATCTTGAAAGGGTTCATGCTGACAAGCAACTGAAGCGAATCATCAAAAATTCGAAAGCACTGACATGAGATCAGATTGCTTTGGCGCTCTTGTTGAGCTACTTGCAGAGTAAATATTCAAACCATAACAAATCTATAAGCATTCTTATTACCTGAACAATAGTCTTTTCCCGTGCTATGGGACAATGTGAACATAAATAACGTTCTGATATATTCTTTTTTACTTCTTGCTAATATATCCGATAAGACAGTTTCAATTCAAAATATAAAATTTTATACAATGTTTCAGATGCAAATTAGAAAAAGTTTTATTCCCAATTATAGGGGGAATAGAGAAACCTACTATTTGCTCAGTTTGTAACATTGACCTAGGTGGACCAGCTCAATACGTTACAATCGACCAGCTCTAAGTTTCAGATAAAGCGACACTTTTCAAATGTAAATGAAGGGTCTATTCTTATAAGGGAGAAAAATTATTGTAAAAAACAATAAAAATTTGTGGAAATTTGAGTCTTACTATTTATTTAAAATGAACACACGATACAATTAAATACAAACGCATTAAGTCAAAAATAGAATATCTCAATTGTATACCATATGTTTCACATAAAATTACAGTAACAATAGAATAGAAAAATGCCAAAACCAAGAAGTTCATTTACGAACCTATACAAATATAATAGAAAATAATGAACTGATATTTTGTTAAAAATATTAAAAAGAACTGACAGTGTAGGACAAATTGCTTTGGCGCTCTTATGTGAAATATAAGTTTTTTTTTCTTCAAAACTTCTGGTCCTATTTTACCGACTTACTTTTTCAGTTTTATAAATCATTCCATTTGGGGAATCAAATTTTTATTTACTCTGTTTATATTATTGAAATAAATGTATTCAATGTTTCTATCAACCCAGAAATATAAATATATCTCACAATTATATGACAATAACAAAGAACATTCTGTGCATTATGCCATGTGAAACATAGAACACTAACTTCAATAAGTCTTGTTTTGTTTATATCCAGTAACTTTGTCATGAGCGTTTGTTTAAAATGTTCACATGATCATATCTGCGTCACGGCACCAAAAAATCTGAAACATCTCAAGATGCATTCGATGTGGATAAACAAACGTAGCATAAAGTTCATCCACCAGGCACTTCTGATTATTGAAATTATTTCAGTTCTGAGAGAATTCCTTTGTTGTTGGAAATCCCAGGGTTTCTTGGATATCCAATTGTCAAACTGCCGCTATTCTACAGAAATCATTACGAAATTATTCTCAAACACTAATTTTTCTTAGATTGCAGCAGAATCAAAACACTGATTATGAATTTAAACATTTTCTGATTCAATAATGTTCCAGTTGATATTATTAGATATGATTCGAGTAGAAATTGAGTTTCTCAAATTTTATACGTTCAAAGCTATAGTCATTTTAAATTATTGTATATTGGGGGTCGGTGAAACTGAAAATTCAGAACATTTTTTCCAAAGACGACTGATGGACCATTGCCGTGAATCATCCCGTATATGTTTTGATAAAAATATTGATACAATAATATATAATAAACATATATTTTATCATAAGTCATTAGATAGTCAAAAGCTATTCATTATTAAACTGCTTTATTCAAATGAGAAAAATATTGAGTTGGGTCTCTTCTTGCAAACAAAACTTATAAAAAATTATATTTTTGAAAGCTGCGTACAGTTTTTTTGAAATAAAAAACAACAAAGATAATGATGCGTGATTATAAGTTCCATCAACCACATTCATATATTCGACCCCAAAAATAATAATTAGGGTTTTAATAAAAGAAATACTAGTGCACATAATGACATACCATTCAATTAATCTTTGTTTGATGTATCATTTATTTTTGAAAACGTAAGAAAATTATTATTCTTTCAATGCTATACCTAGGTAATGAACTACATACAGGAATCGAAAACTAACTTGATATGGCTGGAGCAACAGCCATTGTTAACTATAAAAAATAGAGTACACTTAGTTGATTTCTACAAAATGAAATGCCCAAATAACTCTCATGTTGAGATGGTATCACAACATAGTAACAAAAAAATAGCATAGCTGTTATTGCTCAAATTCCATTTGTGACCTATAGCCTGAGAAGATTAAGAAGGCAGTTAATCTCATTAGGACTTGAGGAAACATATCCTGAATTATCATTCATTTTCCTGTGAGTATCTTTAACCTACAGTAAAAAAGTTGTAATAATCTCCTGAAAATTTTACCTAATATACGTTCTATAATAATCCGATACAATGTAGGCCCCTATATACAAATATATAACAAATATGTAATGAAATTGCACCTGTCTTCCCATTTCTTTTGGGTTAAGGCAATTTTGACACTTGTGCAGTTCTCTACAGTTCAGAATATATGAAAAGGTATGTTCTTACCAGTTTGAGAACCCATAATTTCAGCAATGCTGTTCCATTCTTGCACTTTCAATTCATGGTTTTGAAAATTTGTATCATTACAATCATAAAGAAATGGACGAGATTTAACTAAAGCAATAAGTTCTTCCATTATATTTGACCTGTAACCAGATTTAACAACAAGAACAGAATACAAGGTTAAATTAAATGTTCTGTGAATTTGCTGTGAAGATAGCCATTACTCTAGAAACGATATGACGTACATACAGTTTGTATTGGTATATAGAGAACGGCCGAAGGTTTGCTTCTTTTCTTTTTTTAATTAATTTTCAAAATGAGGCAAGAACAAGGCAAATGAAATGTAAAAATGTGATGTTAGCTTTTTTTTACCAATTGATTAAGGAATTCTGCGATTATGCAAAAATCAGCTTAACCGGACATGATATATCGTTCACCTGTTGAGCATCTAAATTGTTTTCCTCAATAAATCCTGAAATATCCATCCGATCATTTTCTAATTCAAGATATAGATTTGTTGATTCTTTCATATGCATTGTGGTGGTTTAAATTGAAGTCCAAAAGTATCTTTCAAATAATTTTCATATTCAAGGTAAAGGTTTTAAATCCTCCAAAAAATAAGATGTGGCAACCCTGGCTCCCAATTTTCATTAATTTTTATTTTACTCAAGTCATTCGTCATTCTATATTCAACTAGACTAGCCAGATAGTTTCACACCTTACTGTCCAGAATTTTATGGTTTTATGCGCTGAATTTTTTGTTCGTATTTTTAGATCTTCTATGTTTTGTATGGTTTGAGTTGAGTGGTGGCGAAAATTCAAAAAAAATTTTTAGAATAGATTTATGTTCGTATATTTCAGTCTGAAGTTTTATGTGGAACGTATATTTATAGTACGTAGTGTAATGGTCATTTGAGACCAGGAATAATATTTTGTAACTCATTTTCTACAGGTAATTAAATTTCCGCAAAAAACTTTGAAATAAATTTTTTATTCTACTGTTGTGAAATAGAAAAAATTATTTTTAATATACGCGAATTACGTTCCGCAATTTAATTATTATTGTCAAAGAACTCATTTCAAAGTATTACTGTACTATTTCTAGTTTCTTGCTTTTTACATTCTTTTTAAATACTTTTTTAAAATCTGCAGTTAAAACTTATCGATTAATGAAAAATCTGTTTACTTTTTGTTGGATATAAATTTTTATTTAATAATTATGTTCTTCGCAGTGTGAGATACTAAGGAACTTTATATACTTGAACAGACAAGACCCTTTAAGTAAGACTTGAACTATTAAATAAAGTCATGAAACAAATTAGCTTCTGATTATTCAATTTATGAATGCATGGACTATTCTGATTTCCTTTATTTTCATTTAGAATGCTGACAGCAGACCTATATCAAAATTTACCTAAATCCTGGAGCCCAATGAGCAATCAAGTCAACTATGAGTTGATAGAAATTTATGAAGGTTCTTGGGAATATAGGAATATCTCAATGGAATTCCGAGCTCAATTTGGCATTGGTCCTTTGTATCGGATACAAAATCCATTATTATATCATAAATTTAATTTGAAGAGAGGCAATATACCATGAGGTTCCCACAGTGTTATAACACTTTTTCATGATACAGTTCAAGCTAATGTGGATTCTATAGTGACTTATAATGTGGACTGGAGATATGGGAAAGGTAAGACTGAATTTCTTTTCACTTTTGCTATCTTCAAATATCAAATTGATCGTTTAACATGAGAGTTTAATTGAGCGAATAAGCCCTAAAGCACACACTCTTTGTAAATATTAGCCAATATAGTGATACAATATCCTCATTTTCTATATATTATGCCTTTGTGTACTGTATTCATTTTTATTACTCATTCAAGATACTGAGCTAATCTACATATAAAAAGTTTATATTTCATGAAAAGTTTTTAGTAAAGATGAGTTGCTTTAAATATATCTTTAAATGTACTCTTATCCAGTACTATTTGAAGGCCATGATCAAGCTTATTTTGTTTTTTTGTATGCTTCTTATATATCAACAAAATATCCATAATTGCTACTTGTGGGAAAAGAGTTTCAATTATCACCGTCAGAAAACTATTGATATTTATGTGAATTGGAAGATCTCGTTATTTCATTGTTTTTAATGTTTATTTTATTAATAAGTTGCTATTTTGTTGACAAATTCTATGGATATATATCCATATTGTAGAAACTCTAGAATAAAAAAATGCATGTAGGTTGTTTGTCGTCAGATGGCGCTGAATTGCAATATGGCAGCTGTAAAGGTGAATAACAAAAGTAATTGCTTCGATTTTAATTATTGTTTCATCCATTTCATGAGTTTTTTCAGTGTTTGAGAAGGTTTAAGCCAATTGCAAGTATTTACCCTCCTGTCTTTAACATTATTTCTGCCATTTTCATTTAATATTTGTCCCATCTAGAATATGTAGTTAGAAATGACATACGGTATTAACGATTGGAGTAGAGACATATGTCTTTTGCGTTGCTCTCTTTCATACTTTCGTTGCACCTCCTTGAAACTGACAATTTCACACTTTCCTTCACAATGCCGACATTTCATTGGCTGATTATTAAATCAGGTTGGAACTAAACAGTTCGGTTGGTCAATGGCTCTCTGACATGATCTGTGAACTGTTTACCAACTAAACTTTTTGGTTTGATCCATAGACATTGTCTATGGTTTGATCAGTGTGCGTGCTTGCATTCTAACCTAAGATTATTCAATGTATATTTATACCATAGACGTTATATACTATATAGTATATAAGGTCTATGATTTACTACCAAGGTGAAATCTTGATATATAACTGGACTATCTTCTATTGACAGGCAAAGGTATGGACCTGGTGTTTATTTTCGGCATCAACATTCAGGGCACAGAAAGATCAATTTCAGTAACGAGCCACATCGAGCCATGTTCATGTTTGATGTTTTAGTGGGTAATGTTCAAACAGCGAGAGAAGGAGAATGTCTTCCAGATATGGGATACGACACAGTTATATCACAAGATGGAGAGACATATGTCAAGTATTTTGACTCAGTATTATCCGGCCTATGTCTTGTTCTATAAAGATGTGAGGAACCGTAAGAAGAAGCGACTTTTGAATTAGAAATAAAATGTTGATGACGATGTGATACCTTCTTTTTTATGAATATTTTGTTTATTTTATCAAAAGAGTTTGTACACAATATTTTTGATGTATTCTTAAGAATGAATCTGTGAAGTTACAGTTAGGATGATATGTTAAGTTTATAATCTGCTGTTTATATTGTAAAAGTTTCTTACAATAAATAAATTATTTTGTATTTCTTTTATATTTCTCATTATATTAACCACTATGAAGCGCATCAAGAGACCACAAGATAACCTGATTTCTTAAGTATCGTACCGCCAAATGCAGATCGGTTTGCAGGTATAATGAACTCATTACAGCATTGTTTTTAGTTATATTTTTCGTTTTGTGGTTGGCAACACTGACATCGTATCCTTTCGAATGTCAAGACGCGTCCATGGCATGTCAATTGTCAATATTAAACCATGTAGAGATTTGAACGCACTATTCAAATTCTATAATCTGTCAATTTTCGTATCAGTCACGCCAACTGCAAAAATAAAATACAAAAGGCACTAGGAGGTATAATCTGAAATTTTCATTGAATTTCAATAAATTTCTCACAATTCTTGACTGAAATAGAGAAAATATCGTCTAATACTCGTTGCAGAAGGCAATTCCAAAACTCATGCGTTCAAAATTCAGAATTTCGCATTCCTGTTGGAATAGGTGCCCATTTTGCAACTTGTTTTAGAATATCACTATTTCGTATCTTCAGTGGTTTCGGTAATAACCCACTTTACTGAAAAATTCGTCCAAAATTGGTAAACTTTGACCATATACACAGCTCAGATCAAGCAGAAGTCGGATGAAGCTGATTTTCCTGATTATACATTGGTTCTTCATCTATAAAATAATCGAAACACGACATGTCTAGTGCGTACCGTTCCGGAAATTATGTGTTTTTTTCCACAAAAGTCTATTTTTTCGGAAACTTCAGATCACGATAGTTACCTGGATGAATTTTTTTTTAAATATCTGATCATATATTCGGAATTCGTCCTCGATTCCATAGAAAACGACACCTTTTCGATGTTCTGCGACCAAAATTATTTTCTAAAATTTTTCGATTTCGATGAAATTCACATCATCAATCAAATATAATCAGATATAATTAAAATAATACAGAGTTATTCTTCTTTTCTACAGGTATGATCAATTATTCAATATTCTCATGGTTCTATGACCTTATCTTATATATTTCTGTGAATTACATCAATCTTCGTGAGTCAACCTTAAATTCGTTTTTAGTGTTGGTTGTTTCATGTTATGTTAAACAATATTTAATGTTTACATTTAAAAATTTGAGGATTAAAATTAGTCATATAATTATTACAGCCCCCGCTTTCAGATTATCAATCAGTTTTTCTCAAATTTGAGATTATCAAGATCACAATGGAGCCAAAGGATACCTTTGAGGCGGAAAGCAAATTACCTTCCTCTGTTTCACTTTTTTAAATTTACTCATGCAAGATGCAAAGAAATTCAATGCATGCAAAATTATTTGACATCATCGGAATATAGCACCAAGTTAGCTTTCCAAAAGCTGCCTCGACATATAAGAGAAAGAGGCGATGTCACATAAAGTGACTAGATTACCAAGACGTCTACGTGAGAAGCATTTAAATCAAATGAAGAAGTCTGGTTTACCTCCACAACAGAAAAAGACCTTCAAGAAAGTATAAGCGAAAACCATCGAACTTATTGAAAAAGAATATTCTAAGAGGCAGTCAAAAATTAAGTGGTTGGAGTACACATATTTGGCATGCAAAAGATTTCATATGATTACTAAATGGGGATATAAATTAGCATATTGTCCATGTGACAAAGCTTTTTAGAGCCTGTTATAAGAGCAAGCAAAAATCATTGCCTTCTTCAAGATATTTCATTTTTTTCTTTGTATCGAAATAACTGCCGAAGGAACTCATCATTGAGAAATTCAAGAAAAATTACCGTTTCAGATGGGTTGTCTATTGGAAGCAAAGCTTACGCTTAGTGGTTTGAGAGAGGGAGAAATAACTATTTATGAGTTTAATTCTGAAACACAAGCTCTTGGTAAGGTATGCGATTTTCTTGGGAAATTTTCAGGAAAAATGATAGTAGTGCGACATCTTTATGGATATGGTGTCATGTTGCCTTTTATGAAGACATTTTTCAAACACTCTTAAAAATGCTTTGATTTGAAGAGGAGTGAAAGTTATACACACGATAGTGTGAACCAAATATGTCTTAAAGAACACAGAACTGAGTTGAGTCGCTTCAGATTAAGTGGTTATCTTGCAAATAGTGTGGTACAAAACTGTTTCAATTTATCTAATCCCCAAAAAGTTGTTCACGCATGGTACAACATAGGCGATCGGGATATACTTGAAATCATTGAAGAGCAACAAAAATATTGGAAAGATCTCAAAGCTGTTGGTTCTGTAAATTATTTATCACTCAATATCATTGTTCCTGCAATTGTTGATGATCCAAGATTGTGTGCACCTAGTGTTAGAGCAAAAGCCCGCCCCTTCTGAAGATCAGAATTTCAAGTTGACAGTTTGCCTCCTAAATCTTGTTTGAATCCCCTTTATGATGGCCAAATTTAGTGGAATTGGTTACTCAGAAAAAAATTACTAATGCTGAAGTATCAAAATTAAGAAGTGAATGCCTGATTCCTGGTACAGATTTAAGCGAAATTGGTTACCCTGTTCCTATAATGTTTATTCAAAGGCCTGGAAGTAGAAATGAAAATTTTGGGTATTCTGCAGGTTGGGACATAATTTTACCAGCAAGTCATGGCGCAAGATATATGGGTATCCTTAATCATGTGGGGTGCTAGAAGTGGAGGGTTGAGAGATTATTCACACAACAATTTCGAAATGGGAAAATTGGACCTCTTATTACCTGATACTCCTGCAGGAATAAAAGAAGAAGAAAGTATAAGTGAAGATTGTATAAAAAAATTTTTCAGTAAACCCCCGAATAGAAGGACAAATTTCAACAAATTCAATATTGTGAGCCCTTTCAAATTCAATTGGAAATTACTCATTGAAAATTGGATACAAAGAAAAATAGAAACTTATGTAGTTTTACGAAATAGAAAAATTTTATTGGATCTTCAAAATTCTTTAATATCAGGTAAAGATATTGCCTTACCGGATAATTGTTTAGTACCAGTGCAAATTAAGTGTGATAAGCATGTGCCCAAACAGTTCGCCTTAATATGTCTACCTAATGTTGAAGACTTGTACAAGACCCTGAGGAACCCATCTGTGTTGATCCAAATCAAGAAACGAGCTGTGAAATGAGAAAATGTCACAAATCGTTACTGAAAAAGACTGAGAAATAGAAGAAAAAAAAAAACTTTAGAAACAAAAGTTGGAAAATATTGATGTACCAGAATTGATTGCATATCATACAGAGATGAGAAAATTGTGGCTCCCTGAGGCTGAGAATATAAGGAATTCTTGTAGCAGAGAAATCATCGGTTTTGTTAAAGAAGGTGGTTTCAGTTTGTCATTAGGTATTTCGAAAGGATTAGGTTTTGTATCTGGGGCTGCTTTGAGACAACTTATCAGTCATGGTACCAAAATAATATATTAGTTAGAAATACAAATTCTAGATATTATTTTTTAGTGCATTATCAATTTATTCTGGACTTATAAAATTATTATCTGTACACTGTTATTTATATAAAAACCTTTTTACATTTGTTATTAAATGATATTTCTTAGTTTGATAGAATTGTTTCTCTATTTCAGTGTCGTAATGAGTTCATTACAGTGCTGTAACGAACTCATTACAGCATTGTTTTTAGTTATATTTTTCGTTTTGTGGTTGACAACACTGACATTCTCTCCTTTCAAATGTAGACACTTTACGTTCATTGCATGTCAATTGTCAATATTATTAAATCATGTAGAAATTTAAGCGCACTATTCAAATTCTACAATCTGTCAATTTTTCATGTCAGTCACGCCAACTGCGAAAATAAAATACAAAAGGCACTAGGAGGTATAATCTGAATTTTTTGTTGAATCCCAATAAATTTTCACAATTCTTGACTCAAAATAGAGAAAATATCGTCTAAAACTCGTTGCAGAAGGCAATTCCAACACTCATGCGTTAAAAACTCACTCCTTCGTCGCTCGTTTTCCGAGTTGAAATAGGTGCTTCATTCTGCAACTTGTTTTAGAATATACTATTAATAATAATCTCAGTTGTGATCCATATTGAATTCTAACTGCGATTCATAGAATATTCAATTAATTTGTTAGTTTTACATCAATATCAATACAGAAATATTTTGAGTAACAGTTTTTTTCAAAATTGCTAGCTTTCCTACCCTCCTGACATCTATTGCCAGAAATAAA
This sequence comes from Micraspis discolor, assembly GCA_030674115.1. Lineage (NCBI taxonomy): Eukaryota > Metazoa > Arthropoda > Insecta > Coleoptera > Coccinellidae > Micraspis > Micraspis discolor. The sequence continues at coordinate 18,873 of JARTUT010001569.1, forward strand.
AATTTATATTGTTTCGTATTTACAGAATTCTGTTCTCTTGTGTGACCTGTCATCTAGTATCCCAACGAGTAACTCTCGGCGGTTGGAAAAAAATACGAAATCCGGGCAAAATATCAGCCGAAGTCAAAAAATCTCCGCGAAGATATGAAAGAAATTAAATTCAGCTGATAAAGATTTTTCACTAACCTTCGGATTAACCATAAACATACCTGACGTCACCGTGTGTTTTTGAAATATTCTGCACGCTGATATGGAAAAATTCTACACCTCTAAAGTAAGTTTCAGGTGCCACTAGGTTGGTTTTGTGAGTGCAGCCAGTGGAAAGAGTGAAAATAAAACCTGACAGTCTCCTTCTGGGTTCCATGGAGAAATCGTTGCTGCCTTTAATAAAAAATTCACCTCTTTGCAGGCATGAGGGATTACCAGGGTTGGCTTGTGGTTTGTAGTTACAGCCAATCTGAAAAAATAAGCCACTCAGGGAAAATGTATTCTTTGATTCTAAGTAGAATAAATTACTAGATGATAGGAAAAAATTCTATAAACTGCTTAACATGAAAAAAGTTCAAGATTTTCTTTCTCGATACTTTTGCAGGTGTAGTGGTTCTGAAATGAAAATACTTAGGCAACGGTCTCAAGCTATCAGTTCCCCACATGAAAATAATTACTACACTTTGATGGGGAAAATTCACTTCATACAACATGAGAAAAAGTTCAAATCCACTTGAATCAATTCATTCATAAGTACTATAATCTGGGAAAAATGAAAATACTTTCAAAAGTCTCTAAACTATACACGTTCCACATGAAATAAATTACTACAACTTTGATAGGGAAAATTTTACCAACACTCAACATGAAAAAGTTACTGAGGTGCACTCGATACTTTTACCAGTGTGAGATCGTTCTGAATCAAAATGAAAAATGACTTTCTGACAGTCTCTAGGTGTAGCAAAAACTTGAAATAATTACCACTGTAACGATGGGAAAGAGTTTACTAACTGCTTTGGCATGAAAAAAAGTTCAATTGCACTATTACTCTGCAGGTGCGAAGTCGTTCTGAAAAAATGAAAAGAATGCTCTGACGGTCTACAACTATACGTTCCCGCGACAAACCACCTTTGATAAAATTCTACCTTTAACATATGAAAAAATTTTAAGATTTTTTTAATGCTATAACATCGAGAGTGGAGCCATCTGATAAATCAAATAAAAACTCGACATTAGACCCATAGAAATTTCAAACTTAACCACTTTTAGAAAGGTGTGTGCTTCTACTCACAAAGTAATACAAATCATCAAACGAACTGTCAAATTTTCTGTGTTGGTAGTGTAGGGCGCATATCAAGCATGTGGCCCATGTGAAGCCTGCTAGCTGAAAAGTATTTTTCATTTTTTCAGATTGGTCGGTAACTTGCGAAATTAACGAAAAAATCTTAAATTTTTCATGTTGAGTGTGTAGAATTTTTCTCTATCAAAGCGTAGTAATTATTTCCACATGGAACGTGATAGTTGAGTGACTTCTGAAAGTATTTTTCATTTTTCAGATTGGCTTACAACTCAAAGTGAAATGAAAAAATCTTGAATTTTTTCTATGTTGGTAGTGTGTAGAATTTTCTCTATCAAAGCGTAAGTAATTATTTCATGTGGAACGCATAGCTGGAGACTGTCAGAAAGTATTTTTCATTTTTTCAGAACGGCCTACAACTTGCAAAATTACTAGAAAAATCTTGAATTTTTTCATGTTGGGTAGTGTAGGGTAATTTTTTCTATCAAAGCGTAGTAATTATTTCATGTGGAACATTATAGCTAGAGACTGTCAGAAAGTATTTTTCATTTTTCAGATTAACACAACTTATGAAATAATGAAAAGAAGTAATCTTGAACTTTTTAATTTTGAGTAGTGTAGAATTTTTTCCATATCAAAGCGTAGTAATTATTTCATGTGAAATTTCATATAATTCGAGACTGTCAGAAAGTATTTTTCATTTTTTCAGATTGGCCGCAACTATGAAATTAAATGAAAAAATCGGAAGACTTTTTCATGTTGGGCAGATGTAGAATTCTTCCTATCAAAGCGTAGTAATTATTTCATGTGGAACGTATGGCTGAGACTATCAGAAAGTATTTTTCATTTTTCAGAACGGCCGCAACTTAGTAAATTATAGAAAAAATCTTAGAAATTTTTCATGTTGGGCAGTGTAGAATTTCTCCCTATCAAAGCGTAATTATTTCATGTGGAACGTATAGCCAGGAGACTGTCAGAAAGTATTTTTCATTTTTTCAGATTGGCTGCAACTTGCAGAAATTAACGAAAAAAATCTTGAACTTTTTTTCATGTTGGGCAGTGTAGAATTCTTCCCTATCAAAGCGTAGTAATTATTTCATGTGGAACGTATAGCTGGAGACTGGTCCAGAAAGTATGTTTCATTTTTCAGAACAGCCGCAACTTGCAAGAATTATAGAAAAAAATCTTGAACTTTTTCATGTTGGGCAATGTAGAATTTCTCCCTATCAAAGCGTAGTAATTATTTGCATGTGGAACGTATAGCTAGAGACTTCCAAAAAAGTATTTTTTCATTTTTCAGATTGGCTGCTGTTTGCCAAAGTATCGAAAAAAATCTTGAACTTTTTCATGTTGGGCAATGCAGAATTTCTCCTATCAAAGCGTAGATAATTATTTCATGTGGGAACGTAGAATAGAGACTTCCAAAAGTATTTTCATTTTCAGATTGGCTCTAGTTTGCCAAAGTATCGAAAAAATCTTGAACTTTTTCATGTTGGGCAGTGGAATTTCTCCTATCAAAGTGTGGTAATTATTTATGTGGAACATTATAGCTAGAGACTGTCAGAAAGTATTTTTCATTTTTCAGATTGGGCAACATACAAAATTATCGAAAAACATAATGAACTATTTTTATGTTGCGAGCAGATTGTTTCGCCAAGAAAATGATAAAGTAATTTCTTTCCATGGATCTTGTCAAACACGATTCGATATAAATAATCTGAAACCATTTTCTGTAGCCCACCAAAAAAAGTAAAGATTTTGAAGTCATCAAAAAAAGGTTCTGAGTATTCCTTAAACCTGATTTGAACATCTGAAGTATTTTAAAATAAAAATAAATAAGACTTGATTTCTTGTTATTGAACGTAAACGCAGTCAATTAATATTATTCAACGATCTGAGCGCTGCGTGTGTCATTCACCATCGACGCCACTGGTCGATATGGGAACTCAGCCTGCTGGGTCCGACTCTTCTGTCGTCGCACTGGTTGTGTTTTTGACTGACACGATCAAGCAAAATACCACAGTAAAAAACTCACTCTTAGTTTTCTCTGGAAATTCATCTATGCCTGGAAGTGGAAAGGAAGAAAAAGTCATTTGATAATAATGCTGCTGATAAATTGATAACTCCAAACAATGTCCTGGGACAGAGATTGAAAGAATATTTGTTGTATCTAAAAACCTCACAAACCTCGCTAGAAATCCAGACAGCCTCCTTCGCTAGGAGTGAAACTCAAATTTTCAACAGACGAAAGCTTTCCCCCAAAGCATGTGAAAAAGATTGTAAGTGAAAATGTTCATGATAAATAATCGAAAAATACCAGACAATTT